>JAESUZ010000555.1:600000-892500 GCA_017311185.1 Proteles cristata cristata
CCCTGCCCTTTATGTATTTCTAAAGTTTTCCGCTGACACTTCTCTTGTAGAACTTGCCAAACCAAACCTTGTTGTATGAATATTTGGGGCCATCTCATCTTGTCTTTCCCTTGATTCTGATGTATTATCCTAGGGTTGAGCAGGTAGAGACCATGTCCATATCTCCATTATAGTTGTGTGCTACCCCAGCATCTACTATTATGTTCTAAAGATGCCAGGCACTTAATAAATATGTAATGAATTGAACTTAACTGATACTGATAATTGGGTATCATTTTTAAGCAATGGTTTAGGTAAAATAATTGGTGAACACCATCTTTAGTTCTTGGAAGATTTTATGTTTTAATTATGTTCCCCACTCCCAAAAAAGATATGTTGAAATCCTAATCCCTAGTACCTCAGAATGTAACCTTTTTTGGAGATGTCTTTATAAAAGTGACCAAGTTAAGAATCAGGTAATTAGGATGGGCTCTGATCAAAATGACTGTGTCTTTACAAAAAGGGGAAATTTCGGGGCGCCTGGGTGGCTTGGTTAAGCGTCTGACTTTCGCTTAGGTCATGATCTCGCGGTTCGTGGGTTCGAGCCTCGCGTCGGGCTCTGTGCTGACTGCCAGCTCAGAGCCTGGAGCCTGTTTCAGTCTGTGACTCCCTCTCTCTCTGACCCTCCCCTGCTCACGCTGTCTCTCTCTCTCTCCTAGAAATAAATAAAACATTAAAAAAATTTAAAAAAAAGAAACAAAAAGGGGAAATTTGGACACAGAGATGGCACACACAGAAGGAAAATGGTATGTAGATACAGGGAGAAGATGGCCATCTACAAGTCAAGGTAGAAGGCTTGGAACAGATCATTCCTTTACAGCTCTCAGAAGGAATGACATTGTGATTATAGACTTCTAGCATCTAGAACAGTGACATGATACATCTCTCTTGTTTAAGCCACCTGGTGTATGGTACTTTGTCATGGAAGCCCTAGCAAACCAATACAGAAGCCAAGTGTTATAGGGCCCAACAAAAGCATCCTGTGCCTACTATTACAGTCCTTGCCTGATTACAGGGGTAAGGTAGTAAGTGCTGTATGAATTTTCTTCCAGCAAAGGATCTTTACCCAGGCAGGATGGTTCCAGATTTTGCTTTGTTTTATTCTGTTTGTGTCTTTACAGATACCTTTGGGTTATTTCTTTCTTCACTGAAAGCCTATTGACAGTACTAATGCTGGAATATAGCCTGGAATCACTCATGCTTTAGCTTTGTCTTTCTCCATGTTTTCAAATTCCTTAAGCACAACAACAGTAGCTTTTATTTTTCTTGTATGTGCACTAGCATCTATCTATATGGGCACATAGTATGTGTGCTGAAATAGCAGTGATTCTCCACTTCTGAATTTCAGTGTTGTGTCCATCCCTTCCAACCCTTATCACTCTCTAATTCCTCTTACAGCTATGTGTGTGGGCATGTCTTGTGTCTCCCTCCAGACTGTAAATTTCTGAGGTAGAATCCATGCATGAACCATACCTAGTACTCAGTAATAAATGCCTGTTGAATGGACAGATGGATGAGTAGATAAAAGGGAGTAGGGAGAGAGCAGTGGCTAGACACCTAATCTTGCAAATAAGAGAAAGGGAAACTTAGTCCAAAAAGGAAAAGGGAGGAGGATCATCATTCTTTGGCTCCTGATTTAAATACATGAAGCTGAGGTACGCCTGGGGCTCATTTATAATTATTTACAGCCGCCATGTCAGAATTTAATGGACAGAACCTAAAGATATATGAGGAAACCTATGGAATATTCATTCTGGCTGTCACTGACTACCAAGGGCTTCTAAGAAAAGCCATTTATGATTAATAATAATCATCATCATAATAATAGCTAATGTTTATTGATCTCTTGCTATGGGCCAGCCACTATGCTTAGAGTGTTTATACATCATTTCATTTAATCCTCCCAACAATACTGTAAGTTAGATGATATATTTAAAAATATAGCTTCATGAGATGTTAAGGAAAACGCTCAAGGTTTTGAGACAGGAAGTGGTGGAGCTGGGATTCCACTTCTGTTGGTACGATGCCAGAGCCTAAGCTTATGACCCTGGCTACAAAGACTCATTTATAAAATGTCCTTGCCAGAAAATGCCACAGGCTTTGGTCCTGTTTGCAAGGTTGTCTTTTGTGACAAAAATTATGAAAAACTTCTGTTGTAGTATGAATGCTGGTTTGTTATACAATGTATACTGTTTCCTGTGTACCCATCTGTATCTAATTAAAGAAAGATGAGATATATTGATAAGGGTACCTCGGTGAGAGTGGAATACCAAATGTTTCATGTGAAGTTTGGGTCTTATATCTACTGGTGGTCAATAAATGTTAATTTAATTGAATGCATTCGATTTTGCCTGAATAGCCAAGAGTTATTTCTGGATGGTAGCTTTTAGATGCTATTGCTCCTTGTGGTGATTTAAAGCAAGAGGCCAGAATCATTATTGTAATGGAGACTGGAATCTGTGGGAATGCAGGGAAAGGAGGCGTCACTTTGAATTCTGTGTTACAGAGTGGCGCTTGCAAGCATATCAAGTCTTTTAGTTTAGAAGTCAATGCATTCTTTTTTCTTGTTTATTCAGCAAATATGTTTTTTTAGTACCCATCGATGTTGTGCACCCCCTGGATTCAAACCCAGTGGTAGGCAGGTCAGGTTGTCTGTCCTCACTGAGCTTATTATAGTCTGGAGGGGGAACTGGTGATTGTAGTCCTGTGGGGGTGGGAGGGGGGGGAGCAAAGACGGCAGAAATATAAGGTGCTATGGGAGCCCATGGGAGAAGCAAGTTGCCCATGACCAGAAGTCAAGAAAGACTATAAATTCTAGAAACTTGGAGTAAATTTTTTGAAGAACTGAATATTTTTAGATGAAAATGGAATTTTACTTCATAAAGCATATGGCTATTAAAGGGATTTCTATTAAGTTTGAAAGATGACGGAAAGCTTTAAAATATCCTCTTGGTCAAATGGCTACTTATCCAAATAGGGTAAGGGCCACCACTGGGAGACACACATTAACTGAGGCACCACCACCAGAGGAGGGATGGTGCTTCTTCATCCAAAGGAGTGTTTCCTGAGCCCAGAGGTGCCAAATGCTAGAGGAAGGCCTTATGGTGTTTCTAAATCCGGCCTAGATGACACCAGGTAGTCTGTTGTTTACCTAGATGCCTTTCGTGTCACATCTGCTGCTGGTGTATCTATCTTTTAATCACACCTCACAACAATGGGAGTTACCTGAGAGGGACACGGTCATAACTACTTTTCCACCCTTGGATGCAATTTCAGAACAGTCCTCCATCAAAAAGAGCAGTGGAATTCTAATAGAATTGGTATTACATCTCTAATCTAATACAGGAACATAGTTCCTTTACCACCAAATCTTCCGGTTCACAAATGCTGAGAGTTTCAATAATATTACAACCATAGAGTTCAAAGAAATTTAAAAGTTATTTTTTGTTGCTGTTTTGTTTTTTATCTTATTTTATGTCTTTAAAATTTATTTATTTAAATTCAAGTTAGTTAGCATACAGTGTAGTATTGGTTTCAGGAGTAGAATTCAGTGATTCATCATTCACATATAAAATCTGTTTTTAAAACCCTGCAGGGGACTCATCTCCAATGCATAGATCCAGCTTTCTGTGTGTTGAGATGCCACCTAGTGGACAACATGGCATACAAAAAGTAAAAGTAATACTTCCTGAGTTACAATCTAGCATCTCCCTCATAGAATTTGAGGTCTGAGTGACAAATCATCTTAGCTAGTGAAATCTCTAAATTTAAAAGGTAACATTATATATTCAGCATAGATTCAACTTGAAACAGACCAAATTTGGAATTCCCTTTAAACATTCTGTCAAGTAAGATTTAAAAGAATACCAGAAAATATCTGCATCAAAAGGATTGGTTTTGAGCTATCATTGGTGGTAGTGGAAAGAGAAGCTGATGCGAAATAAACGTAGTCTGTTTTTTCTAAGATGATTAAGATTTGGAGCGAATAGAAAAAAAACCGACTTCAAAATTCAAAGCAGATAACAACTTTAAAGATGCATTATGTTTCACAACTTCTTACAAGATTTGGCATCTTTAATGCACCTCTGTTTTCAGTGAGGGCTGATGTTCAAAGAAGATTTATTGACTATCTACTATGCGCTGAGCACTAAGTTAGGGACTGAGATAGAATAATGAGCAAAACTGAAGGAAGCAGAGAGATAGAACTTCAGAACATAATGGATTTTGCCACTTAATTTTACAGGTAGGATTATGTTCACCCATATTTTCTTTGGTACAATCATAACAGAATTGATTCTTCTGGTACTAAAAGCCAATGAAAACTGCTGAGACGGTTTGATATCACTGACTTTCCAGAATTCCAGGACTTGGAGGGGAGTTGTTTCATCTATGGC
Organism: Proteles cristata cristata; assembly: GCA_017311185.1. Lineage (NCBI taxonomy): Eukaryota > Metazoa > Chordata > Mammalia > Carnivora > Hyaenidae > Proteles > Proteles cristata. The sequence goes on from JAESUZ010000555.1 coordinate 604,434, forward strand.
AATAAACTTGTTAAAGTGGTTTCAGCTTTCCTTTGAATAAAGATCAATCTTACCATCTTGCTACATGGGGCTTTGGGAGAATTATTTGTACTCACCTGGGATTGGCTGAGAGTTGTTTATCTTTAATGGAGTGTCCCAATCATTCCCATAAGGCAGACACCAAGCTGTTAAAGGGCTTGGGACAATGGAAGAACCACCATCTGCCAAACTGAAAGTTCAGTGTAATTCAGATTATTCCCCAGAATTATGTGAGTGGAGAGGGAGAAGTTAGGGGCTTGGGTTGAACTTCCCGCTCTTCCATCACCTTGGTTGAAGCAGTCATTACCATCGACACTCCTTTGGCTCCCCAAACGTCACCCTGGAAAACAACATCAAAACTCCCCAGAAATCTAAAGAGCAGCATGATGTTTTGAGTAAAGAAAGAGTAAATGGAAGTAGGCATGACACTTCCCACTCTCCCCCAATCTTCCCTGATTTTTGATATACTCTTAGTCTTAGGATCTGGCTGTATAATCTCTATCAGAGGGGTTTGTATATATGATGCAAGTGGAATGTACTAGTAATGAGAGCCCTGGTGCTGCGGCTATCCAACACATTGTTAAAGACTGGTGAAATCTTGATAAGAACAAGTCATAAGAAATGGCCAAAAAGAAAGTTAATAATAGAGTGTTTAGCTACATCGAGAAGTATAGTGAAGTGGATAGAGCGTGAGCTCTGGTCTCAAGCATACCCTAGTATGAATCTCATTATGACCACTTCGTGGTGCGGGTTTTGGGTGAGTGATTTAACCTCTCGTAACCTGTTTCCTCATCTGTATAAGGGGATAATAATAGAACCCCTGAAAGAGCTGTTGCAAAGAATTAAGTTAAATATTATAAGTGCTTATCACAATGCCCAGCATGTAGTGAGTTATAAATTTAGCTCAGTTATTATTATGAGTTTATAATCATTAATATTTATCTCTATGAGTGACTTCATTTGGATAAGGCTTGACTACTGCATTCAGTTCTGGATAACATATAATAAAAGAACTATGCTATGATGAGTGAGAGAGAATTCAAAGAAGTTTTGACCAGATGTATCATGAAATTATTTTTCCTAAGGCCTTTTGGAGGAAGTTACAGCTTTGTGGATCATTACATTAGACTTCAGCTATTGACAATCCTGTCATGTGGAAGAAGGGTTGCACTTGCCCCAGACACAGAATTAATTGGAGTGAATATAAGTTATAAGCTTACATATTTCAGGTCAATATAAGAAAGAATTTTCCTTAGAATGTGCTGAGAAGAAGGTTAAGTTTCCTATCCATGGAGGTACTTAAATTTGGACGACCAGTTGTCATGGATATTGGCTGTGAGGAAAATGGCTATATTTGAAGACTTAAATGATTATCTGTATTATGTGTTTATATGAATCTCCTTCAATCCTAATATTCTCTCATTCTAGGAGAAAGAAGAAAAGAAAAATAAGAAAGAAGCGATAAAGGTAAGAGATGGAGGGAGACATCCATCCCTGTTTCCTTTGTTTTCTCCCTTCCTCCTAGGTGGCCACCACGAGCCCCTAAAACACATTTGTGCAAATTATAAAATGGAATCCAGTGGTATCCACTCTGGGCTGTTGCAATACTACTGTTGCAGGGGACAATGAAGAAGGAAGTGTCTTCATGAAAATTATAAGAAGGAGCCTGTTCCTCTAAGCTGAGGTGTGAAGACTGAATTTCAGCCCCCGTGTGCCTTCCCTGCTGGGCACTCCAATGCAAGGCATACTCTGCACAATGTATGTGGTGATCTGAGCTTTAACTTTCTGGCCTTCTCTCTCTCTCTCTCTCTCTCTCTCTCTCTGTGTGTGTGTGTGTGTGTGTAGATTGGTCTCTTCTCAGAGGATTATCACTTGTTTAGCAATCCATTTGGCAAAGTTGTAGAGAAGGAGAGGTTGGAGACAGAGCCTGAGTATTGCTTTCCCATGCAGGTTCACTCAGTGCAGACACTGGTGGGCACTTTTAAGTCTTTTTCAGCCCTTAGAACCTGGGAATGCGCCTTGAACAACATGATTGTTATATCATTATATCTAAGAGCATGTAGCTTAAAACAAAGTGAAAATCCCGTGGAATGCATTCTAACACATTAATGATGGACTTTAATGGGTTTTGGCCACCAGCATACAGGTTCCTTCTTTATAACATCCAAATTGCCCTTGTGTAAGATTGTGGTAGGTGTGTAATATCATGGACTGATCTTCTAAAGACTCCTTTGCCTGCCTCTCGTACAGGCAGAGATTGGGCATGTAAACAGAAATTCGCCAAGTAGGCATGATCTCTTCTCTTCAGACCTGGAATTTGGGGCTAGTGACTTGAGACCAAAGAGAATAACAGAAGTCATTCACCTGCCTGGGTGCCTAGGGTCCATCCAAAGGGTTGTTGCATCTTCACTCTGCTTTCGGCCTTCTATTTCTTGGATATTCTGTCTATTTCCAAGGCTTGTCCTCTGGCATTCCATCAATCCTATGATACTCCTGTTACCTTTCTAGTAATCTCCTGGTTGCTTAAATCAATAGTAAATGTGTGTTACCTGCACCCAAGAATTCTATCTGAAATACCAATATTAAAGTTGAAAATTACAAACATCTATTAATGATATGAAATGCTTGTGAGTCAAAATCTCCGTTGCTAGAGACTACAGTCTTTCCATCCTGGGTTTATGCATCACCTGCTGGTCTGAATACCATTCTTAGAATAATAATAATTATTATGTTGGCTTACATTTGATGAGCATTAATTATTAGGCTAAGTGGTTTATAGACATTACCTCATTTAATTCTTACAACAGTGCTTCAAAAACGAGTAATAATATCATACTTATTTAATGATAAGGAAACTGAGGCTTAGAATAAATTTCCCAAGGTCAAGTTAAAAAGTGTCAGAGCCAATATTTAAACCCACGTGTGGGTTACCTCACAAACTGTTTTTGGGGTGCCTGGATGGCTCAGTTGGTTAAGCATCCAACTCTTGATATCAGCTCAGGTCATGATCTCACAGTTCATGAGTTTGAGTCCTAGGACGGTCTGTGTGCTGACACAGTGGAGCTTGCTTGGGATTCAGTCTCTCTCTCCCTGGCCCCTCCCTGCTTGCTCTGTCTCTGTCAAAATAAGTAAATAAATGTAAAAAAAAGAACTGTGTTTATAACTCTGCCATCCTGCCTTACTGACTTACACCTAGGGTTACAGGTGTACTTGTTCAATATTTCTTCAAATAATGAAATAGTTGTGATAAATCAAATAATGGGAAGTTGAGAAAACCCATCTATTTACAAATTATGAACTAGCTTTAGGAAAAGACTTAAACTCAGCTCATTTACAGAATAGCCATGCCTCAGCTTTTGGTATCCATGCGTTACCATCAAAACTCGATGTTTCCCTCCGTTCTTGGTGCGTGGGAGCAGCCACGATATCTCAGCTGGGTCTTTCCTGCCTGTTAAATATCTACTGGACTGAGCACTCTCCAAGCTCCCGGCAAGTTCATTAGTTACCTGAAAATACCTACCTCATCTGTCATCAACACTCAAATGGCCTGCGGGATTTTTCATTTCCACTCCATTTTCCAAATCCTTTCTAGCATTTACCTCCCACATCTGGAATCAATCCTGACCAGAAGCAAAATGCTGAACGGTTGGGCTCCTCCCAGGGCCGCTTTCCTCCCGAAGGAGTGACAAGAATATGTTGTGTGTGAATTAGCCATTCTCTTCTGGAGGAAACTGCCACGGCAGAGGCAGCTTTCGTGCATTCTAATTTGCTCATATACCCGCTCTGTCTTTACTCGTTTAAGCAAAATATTTAGTTTAACGTTTGCAGTCATTAGAGCCTAAAAACACCATATTTTAAAACTAGATTTATTTGAGTTGTAAATTGTGAGAATCCTTTAAAAATACCTCAGCTCATTATCCTTTTATCTGTCTCTGTAGAAAAGATTTGAGACAGAGGCTTAAGAAAACATCTCTGACTTTCAAGTCTCCTCCCGCTGCCCCATCACTGTTTCTGTCTGTCCAATACCTACCCTAGAGAGAAAAAAGACTATCAGTTTGCCAATTACAAGGAATTCAATTTCAAGAGTGACTTAAACATTCGATTTTATGCTACTTTTTTTTTCCTTTTCTAGGTAGTTTGAAGACCAACTTCATCGACTTCTAGAATTGCTTTCAGGGGACAACTTTCAGATCCTTGTGAAGGAACAATAGTTAATTTAGATTTTTCTTTCTTTTTGGGGAAAGGAGGGTAGGACTGAATAGGAAAGGTGATCTCAGGATACAAAATTCCAGACACCTTTCTTTGGGACTATCTTAGGGGGAAAAAAAGATAAGAAAAACTGCTTTCTGACAGCCTCTAAGAAAACATGTATAGGTAGATGAAAGAAGTCAATCTCTTGATGAGGTAAATTGCATTATTTTAGTAATACTGCATACCTTGTCTTTAATTTCAAATAACCAAAAGATTTTTGTTTCGTAGTGCTAGAGGAGATAACAGTAAGAAAAATCCGAGCTGTAGCCCTCAGCACTTGCAAGGAGATTATCTATGCTGATGAAGTGAAATATTACTATGCCTAATAGAAAGTTAACAAAACAGAAGAGACACAATAATGACAGAGGCAATCAGGAAGCAAGAACGGCAATTTTGTACAAGTGTCCATGATTTAAGATAGTGAATCTAGGCATTTTGTTCTGCTTTCCTTAAGGTCAATAATTGAACCATGAACAGATTTTTAAACAGACTCGGTTGTAAACGGTTTTGAAGTGTCTACCCTACGCCAGTCACTGTGAGAAGCGCCTGCTCAACTGTATGGCATCCACTGTGCGGCCTAGCACATGGACTAGGCACTGTGGGGAATGCAAATGAACCACCAGACCTTTTCCACTCAATTGGGCAATGCAGTGGCGAAACTCCTGAGAAAGCAAATCCAACCTCCAATCGAGGGAACAAAAACAATGTGAACAGTAAGCTCTTTGAAAAGAAAACTGCTTCCCTATGGCAGAAAATAACAGGGAAGGGGGCCCGTGCAGGGAGCAGTGAAGGTGGGCCCTAGGGAGTGTGATATTACACAGGAACATAATGGGGTTGACTGCATACTTGTCTAATTACTGGAGCTATTAAAATCTCTATAATTTAGATTCAGGCAAAAAAAAAAAAAAAAAAAAGGCTTGTATAAATGCACACACACATGCTCCTGATTGAATTTTATGAATCCACCCCTCTTGATTCTGAAAGGATACCATCCTGCTGTGTACATGTGGCTGCTAGACCTGAGTGACCTTCTCCCCCTGGCCCTGCCCCCCTGCCCCCAGACTAGTCTACTCTGTTACTGTAATAAGCAGTTAGGTTAGATACGGCGACGGGTGATGGGATCATCTATGTTGAAGTCGAATTATAATGCCTCGGTCAATGGATTTAATCTAAACCAAATGCTTTGGGATTCTGTAAACTCAGGGAACAGAGGAAAATATAAGCTTTATATTTACCCAAGTTCAAACAGAGAGCAGACAGACAGATTCCAGAAGCTCAGAGAGTGTTAGCAAAAAATATGTTGCATCTCCTAAGTTCCAATCAAAGGAATATGTAGGGTATGTTTTGTATTCACTTCTTTTTTTTTTCCTTCTCCTTCCTGTGTATTTTGTTCTTTTGACACAAAGAGGGTTATCTGCTTCATGCCCAACTGAACTTGATCAAACAAATACTTAGTACATAGTGGGTGCTCAATAAATAAATACTTCTAGAATGAATGAATGGACAATGGTTAGTATAGAGGTTTAGTGTCCTGGCTTTTAGTGTCAGGCTTCACACTGTCCTTTCTTAGCTGTGAGACCACAGGCAGTTTACTTAACATCAATGTCTCAGTTTCCAGATCTACAAAATGGAGGGGCGCCTGGTTTAGCGTGCAATTTCAGCTCAGGTCATGATCTCACAGTCTGTGAGTTTGAGCCCCGCATTGGGGTCTGTGCTGACAGCTCAGAGCCTGGAGCCTGCTTCGGATTCTGTGTCTCCCTCTCTCTCTCTCTGTCCCTGCCCCACTTTTGCGTTATCTCTCTCTTAAAAATAAATATTAAAATCTCTTTTAAAAAATGGAGCTAATAACACTTGTGAGGCCTAAACAGGTTAATGAATGTAAAGAACTGACGTAGTGCCTGATACGTAGAAGATAGCTTCCTACCTAACATTTATTTCCTCTAGCACCTGTGTTCGTGCCCACTGGGCAACAACAACCCTGGCGGTGATAGCGGAGGTGGCAGTGATGACAATATCCTGAAGTCCCAAGGATAAATATAAATTCAAGAACATTTCAGAAGACATCTCAAAATTGGTTACACTTTACCTCTGTCAGAAGCCAGCATATCTAAAATTTGAGAGTCTTCTGTTGATAATCAGATAATATTTTCTACTCTATATTCAAGACACAGAGAGGCTAGGTGAATTTCCCAAGATCACACAGCTTGATGAGTATAGCCAAGATGATTCTTTGTTTACTAACTCCAAGTCTACTCCTCTCTTCCCCAAACTCTTTAAAAGAGTGCTTCCCAAAGTAGCCAATTACAGTTATTATCCTCTGGAAGTGATATTTTTTATATCAATTCACTTATTGATCCATGCAACAAATAGGTTTTGACAACTATATGCTTTTAAATATCAGTTAGTCGGGGCGCCTGAGTGGCTCAATAGGTTGAGCATTCAACTTTGGCTCGGGTCATGATCTCACCTGTTTGTGGGTTCGAGCCCCGCGTCAGGCTCTGTGCTGACATCTCAGAGCCTGAAGCCTGCTTCAGATTCTGTGTCTCCTTCTCTCTGCCCCTTCCCCACTCACACTGTCTCTTTCTCTTTCTCTCAAAAATGAATAAAAGTTAAATAATTTTTTTAATTTAAATATCAATTTGTCTAGCTCCTTTCTATCCCTGTACCCAGTGTTTTTTCCCTCATAACACTTATCATCAGTTGTTATCTTACCTATTTTTTGTTTCCTTTTTATTTTTTGACTGTGTGCATTCACTAGGCTAGTAAAGTCCATGAGAGCTAAGACTCTTTCTCATTCAGCATTATAGCTCCAGCCTCCAAAACAGTACTAGCATACCACAGAAATTCCATAACTATATGTTACATGAATAAATGATGTCAATTTCCTCTAGAATGGGGTATTCCTTGCCTCTCAAATTCTTGAGTTAACCACAATCATATAAAAGTATGTTGTTAGCACCTCTTTAAAATAATTTTGCTTACTTTCAACTGAAGGATCTGCCTCCTCTATTGAGGATCAAAAGGTCCCTTCTCCCCAACTTACATAAATGTCATGTAACCCCTCCCCTACTGGTTACAAGGCAGCTCCGAACTATCTTAGGTTGTGCACATGAATTAAAGAAAGCTCATAATTTTGATGCATTAGGGCCCAGGGTGTGATGGTCTCTCCCTTCTAGTATCTAAACACTCTCTTTCTTCATTTAACCATTAAAACATAAAATAATAATACTTGATTTTGAATTCTAAGTCTGTAATCTCCTTTCTTTCCTCTGTAATAGTATACTGGTACTTACTTCTTTTATATCTACATGAGATCATATGCCTAATTTGAAGATTACTCCTTTCTTCAGAAAAAAAAAAAAAAGAAAAATGGTTTTTCTGTGCTTTATCTCATCTGATGCTAAAAACAACTTTTGGGGGGTTGAAGGTAGTATTCTCATTTCACAGTTAAGAAAAAAGATATGTCCTATGGGTAGTAAGAAGCACAGCCAGGGTTGAAACGTGGCTTCTCATTTGATTTTTAACAAAGATTTAATGAGCGCTTACTGTGTTCCAGGCACTGTGTTGGGCTCTGGGAACAAAACAGAGAACAGACAGAGCAACTCTGGGAGTGTCTTGGGCTCCTAAATCCAGTCCCTTTCTAATCTGAGAACTCTAGCCAACGACAGAGACATTAAATCATAATCCAATATATTTTTCATATAAAAATGCAACAGTTTTAAGGTGGTTTCTAAACAATACCTCAGAGAGAATTTTAAAAAAGCATTTCAACATCATTTCTGACAGAGCACAGTTAGTTTTGACTGGATCAACTGAAGTATAGTTGTGACATGACTTGGAATAAAATGATCGGAAAGTTATCTGTATGTTTGGAAACGTCACTCTCTTATATACAAGTGCATTAAAAGGACAGACAGCTGGAAGTTCCAATCCAAGTTGCTCTGTTTCTCTGCAGCCAGGAAGCAGTGATTTCCAGGCAGGCTCCGGACATTCGAGGCCACTCCTCCGCGGAGTCTCCGCTATCAGGGGCTGCCACGGCTGGGCCTCTCAGCGTTTCCTATTATTCTCCTGACAGACAAAAGAGAAACAGCATGTATTCCCTTCTGCTTATAAGAGTAGCAAGTAAAATGGCTCTGAGATTGTAAGAAATGTCGACTTAATTAGCTTTTTTACTTCCAGGTAATAAGTGTTTTCTCCAAGGAATGCCCCAAATTAACAACACTGTTTGAAGTTTACATTTCTTTTCCTTTTCCCATTTAAGATTCATAGATGCAAAAATCATACTCAGAGATGATAAGAAATCTTCATGGTTTATTGTTTTTGAATATAACAAGAGAACATTACCACAGTGAAATTTGGAATCTGCTTCATCTGCTATATATTTTGAAATCTTCCATTGAGATGTATAGATCCTAGGTCCCCTAAACCTTAAAGGTTATGGAAATTAGAAATATCTTCCCTGGGGCACCTGGGTGACTCAGTTGGTTAAGCATCCAACTTCGGCTTAGGTCATGGTCTTGTGGTTTGTGAGTTTGAGCCCCACCTCAGGCTCTATGCTGACAGCTCCTTGTTACGGATTCTGTCTCCTTCTCTCTGCCCATCCCCCGCTCACATTCTTTCTCTCAAAAATAAACATTTAAAAAAAGATTGGGGCGCCTGGGTGGCTTAGTCGGTTAAGTGTCCGACTTTCGCTTAGGTCGTGATCTCACGGTTCGTGGGTTCGAGCCCCGCGTCTGCCAGCCCAGAGCCTGGAGCCTGTTTCGGAGTCTGTGGCTCCCTCTCTCTCTGACCCTCCCCTGCTCACACTGTCTCTCTCTCTCTCTCTCCTAGAAATAAATAAAACATTAAAAAAAAATTTTTTTTTAGAAAAAGATTTAAAAAATATCTTCCCTTATATCAGAAGTTCTTTACAGATGTTTTTTCAGGTTGGTCTGTGAACTCCATGAAATGATATGAAAATGATATGAAATGATATGAAAAAAGCTTTTCTTTGGTATGCACACTTTGTAAGTTTATGGCTTTTCAAGATTCTCTAAGGTAGTATATGAACCAAAACAGTTAGAGAACTCCTTTACAAAGTCTACTGAGATTTTAAATGTTGTCAATTTATTCATAAGTAATTTTACATCATTTTTAGATTTTTTTTCAAACTTGGCATCTTAAAGCAAAATGTATAATCATCAAAGATAATGCTTTAAGAATATAAGATGCCTAGTTTACACAATAACATTTATTTCATTTGCACAATCTTGAGAAGTGTTTCTTGCCTGTGAAGAGCAGACATAACTATTCAACTATAGCTCGATTTAATTTGACGCTGAGCCTGTAGCTGCGGAACAGCAGGCTGGAATGAAACCTATAAAGCAGATCCTCCGTTCCCACTGTCCTGTTGTAATTTCAGTTTGTGGTAAAGCACAAGAAAGGAAGACGGCTGATGCCCATGACGTTGCTCTGGCAGTGGGACTGCTGGGCATTGTCACTGAGTCCTCGTGGGCAGAGCCCTGTCACAAGTCAATAAAAACAAGGGTCCCTGCCTTCCAGGCACTTGCCGTCTGGTTGGGGAGACAAAATATATGTTCTATATATATGTACATGTACATGTATATATATGCAACTTTTTCCAATAGGCCACTCTATAGACTGGAAAAACTAGACAACGTCCACATGATTTCACCAGAAAATAAAGTCTCTATGGCTAATGCTGCCTTTGATTATGATATGTCTTCTTATTAATTTATAGATAGCTTGCATCTGATTTATCAGTGTTGGTAATTCTTCAGAATCAGTCCATGAAAAATCAAGTTATTTTAAAAGGTAAATTTTAGGACTAAATGTTTAAATGAATCATGCAGATTTCTTTTATAGAAGGGGATTTTCCTAAATTCGAGTCTTCAGCAATCTAAATAATTGGCCTTTCTGTCAATCTTCTGTTTACAAGTAGGTGAAGGAAGTTTTCTTTCCTATAAGATAGAAAAAAAGAGAGACAAATACACGTATGCACACATAAACTTATTTATACACACATATATATGAAGTTCAGTAGAAGTTGCTATTTTAAAAATATTTATCAGCATAGGTGCATTAAAACTTGATAAGGTTTGTAAAATTTATAGAGGCATTCCCTTCAAGGCCTGATGTGAGTTATGAAATCTAATTTTGTTTTCATAGCTCTGTGATAAAATTTTATCAATGTTATAAAAAGGGGTCTTTACTAAGACTGACCGGAAATCTGAACTATCTGGCCAGGCAATAAAAACACATTCCTTAGCTGCAAAGTGTCAGGCAAGCAAGGTGTAACTGAAATTGATCGATAAGTCTTCCTTTTACAGTTGAGTGCATTCACTTTACCTCATAGGATAATAGTTTTTTTTAATGGTTTTTCCATTAATATCAGACTTCTGTGTTAGTAAGAAACAAGAAAGACATAAAAGGGAGAGAGACATGCCATCAAGAAAGAATGTTGCGATCTTTAATGGTAGAGCACTTGAGCTCAGAGGAAGTGCTTGTGTGGGTGAGGGGTGGGACATTTCTTTCTGACTAATATGGGTTGAATTGTATCCCCCCCCCAAACTAAAAGAAAATCATATATCAAAGTCCTAGCCCTCAGTACCTCAGAATATGTTCTTATTTGGAAATAGGGTCTTTGCAGATGTAATTAGTTAAGATGAGGTCATATTGGAGTAGGGTGGGCCCCTAACCCAATGTGACTGGTGTCTTTACAAAAGGGGGACATTTGAACAAGGACAGGCACACAAGGAGAATGTCATGTAAAGATGAAGGCAGAGATTGGGGTGATGATTCTACTCAAGGAACACCTAAGATTGCCTGGAAACCACCAGGTGCTGGGACAGAGGCATGGAACTGATCATTCTCTTATACCCTAGAGAGGGAACCAAGCCTGCTGTCAATTTGATCTTGGACTTATAGCTTCTAGAATTGTGAGACAATAAATTTCTGTTGTTTAAATTACTCAGTCTGTGGTACTTTGCTCCAGCAGCCTTAGCAACTAATACACAGGTGAATATAGCCATTGGGGTAGAGAGGTGAGACCTGAGATGACATGTTATGTCCTGAAGAGTAGGGGAGGGCCACTCCCATGCATATGGCAGTGCCCCACACACCTTGGGTTGGGCATCTAAGTCTAGCTTACTTTGCCTAACTTAGTTGTCATCAGGGAAATCTTCCAAACGGGCAGTGATTAAACCACAGAATTACTCATTGAAGGCATCCAGTGAACTCAGTTTCGTAATTACTAATCTCAGTAACCTAAAATTTCTACAGGCTTTGAGGTTAGGCAGATCCAGGTTCAAATTCCAGTTCTGCCACTTAGTGGCTGGTGGCTTCTTTATTATTTATTATTATCATTATTTTTAAATTTTAATTCAAATACAGTTAACATACAATGTTATATTAGTTTCAGGTGTACAATATAGTGATTCAACAATTCCATACATCACCAGTGCTCATCACAACAAATGCACTCCTTAATCCCCGTCACCTATTTCACCTATCCCTCCACCCACTTGGGGCAAGATATTTCAGCTCTCAGAAGCTCAGCTTCCTCGTTTGTAAAATTCAAATGTAGAAGTAGAAAAAATATCTACTTCCAAGGATGGTCATGAGTATGGAGTTAAACAGATTGACAACAATAGTGTAAAAGTCCAACAAGGTATCCGACATCTATAGACATTCTACCTGCATTAGTACCCCTTTCTTTCAACATTTATAATCTTATTGATCTGTATACCAAAAGACTTGTCCAACAGTACAGGAGGCAAGACTCAATTCAGGCCTTTGACACCAAATCCAAAGATCTTTCCCTGGAATGAATCATCTCCAGTCCTTGGCCATCACTAAGCTGTGCTGTGGCCTCCCTCTGTTGCTCTGGTAAATTTTGGATTGAGCTTCTGAGGGTAAAGATGATCTGGATGCATGCCCTAGTGAACACCTGTAGCAAGCCTTATGAAGCAGAAGTATAGGCTTCCTGGGGTCAGCTAGAATTCTAGCTGTCATAACTCTTGTTGTCCAGTTGTATCTCACTACTGCATCAGAACCATACTTTTAAAGCTGAGTGGAACTGTAGAGATGTAAGAGTCTAATTTATTTTTTGAAGAGGAAGCAGCAGTTCAGGTGGGCCTTCATTCAGCCAGTTAGCATGGAATTGAATGGTCTAATGTTCTTTCCATTCTATTATGTCCCCAGTAATCACAGTGTTAGCCCAGGAATGGAAGGACCAGAATTGATCCAAGGGTATGTAAAATATTCTCAGAATAAACTTTGCCATTGAAGAGAAATGTGGCTTTAGTGGAATCAAGGTTCTTCCTAGCTGTATCATGCTTAGACCAAACAAGGTGGAAGTAGATTTCAAAATGGTGCTGCAACTGCCATTTAGTAAAGGGGTGGAGGCGCATCAGTGCTTTTTAGTACCTACTCTGGAGGAAATGAAGTTCGCTCATCTCAGCCCCAGCACCTAGCAGCCCCTGAGAGAGCCCATGGAAGTCTCAGAGCAGGCAGAAGCGGTGAGGAGCAGTGACCCTTGTTTGGAAATCTCCTAAATTGGCTGACTCCCATTTACATGCTGTTTCTGGCAACAGAGATCAGTCTGGGTCATTTCTATGTCACTGAGTAAATATGCTGAAAATTATTACTATTTCAGACAAATGTTTGACTATTCTCAGATTATCTATGACACCACAGGCCAAAGTCACAACAATCTAACCTGGGAGTGAGTTTACTTTACTTTGTGATTTATGGAATGAGAATTCTAGGCGCTCTATGGGACTAATTTAATACGAAACATTCAGATGTCTGTCTTATAATGCCATTCATCTTTCCTTAGCCTGCCTGCACCAGGGGGCACGTGGTTCAGAGAGCAGGCTCTCCCTTCCCAGCCACAAATCATCACACTTGTGAGAGGGGGTGACAGGTCTCTTCCCAGCCAGTCTGTCTATGGCAGAGGCAGCCAAGCAGTTAAGCAGTTAAGGGTCCATTTGGGCACTGATGAGAGAAGAGTGTTTTCTACTCCATCAGGCCTTAGGAGCATTTTGAAAGTTACAGTTGGCAAAGAAGGGATGACAATCAACCTTGCTTTGGTTTGTCTTAAGATGAAGGGAATTGAGTCAAGCTGTACTGTCTTATCAACAAGTATAAGACTTGCTTTATAAGAACTTTATGTGATGTTTTATGGATTGATGTGGTGATGTATGTCTTAGCTCAGGTTGTTACAATAAAGTACCATAGACTTATAAACAATAGAAATTTATTTCTCACATGTCTGGAGCCTGAATATCTGAGATCAGAGTACCAGCATGGTCACATTCTGGTAGGAGCCCTCTTTCTGGGTTGCAGACTACTGACTTCTCATTGTAGTCTCATAGGACAGAGAGCAGAGAAGATGAAGGAAACTCTCCTGTGACTTTTACAAGGGCACTAATTCCATTCCTGAGGGCTCCCTCTTTATGACCTCATTTGTTCATAATTAGCTCCTAATACCATCACATTGGGTCACAAGATTTCAACTTATGAACTTTGTGGGGGACACTCAAGTCCAAAACAGTGGATATTAGAAAAAAGTTCTACAAAAAGTCAAACTCTGATTCAATGTGTATATTAAAAAGCGGGTTTTTAGGGCACCTGGGTGGCTCAGTCCATTAAGCATTTGACTTTGGCTCAGGTTATGATCTCATGGTCTGTGAGTTCAAGCCTCATCTCAGGCTCTGTGCTGACAGCTCAGAGCCTAGTGCCTGCTTCAGATTCTGTGTCTCCCTCTCTCTCTTTGCCCCTTCCCTATTCACACTTTGGCTCTATCTCTCTCAAAAATAAATAAACATTAAAAAAAATTTAAAAAGCAAGTTTTTAACCAATGAATTACTCTCAATGTTACATTCATTCAGCAAATATTCTTTAATGTCTGCTATACAGCAGGGAATATTCAGGCACTGGGAATACAGGTGTGAACAAGTCTGGCTTACTTTCAAGGAGCTTAGAAACCAGTGGGAGGAAAAAAATACATCAGCAGTAATAAGTGATAAGCAAAGGAGGCAGAGGGAGCAGATGGAAGGAAGTTTCTAACAAAGATCAGTGTGGGAAGTGGTCAAGAACAATTCCTCAAAAACACTGTAGGAGGAGAATGGACAAATGTATGGAAGTTAGAGGGAACACACAATTTGGGGGCAACTGAAGGGATATTTAGGATGACTGGGGTGCAGATCTCTGTGAGCAAAGGGTGAGAAAACAGAGGCTGCTGGCCTAGTGGAGAATAGTATTCCCAAGGGCATTGAGTACCTTGGAGAGGAGTTTGCACTTTATTTTGATGATTAGGGTGTGTGTGGGGTTGGGGTGGGGGGGAGATTTTAAGGTTTTAAGCAAGAGTAACATGATATGATTCTCATTCTCAAAAGAACATTCTGGCTATGACATGGATAAAGAATTGGAGAGGAGGAGCTTTTCTAGGTGGCTCAGTCAGTTAAGCATCCAACTCTTGATTTCAACTCAGGCTATGATCTCAAGGTTTATAAGATTGAGCCCCACATCAGGCTCTCCACTGATGCTGTGGACTCTGCTTGGGATTCTCTCTCTTCCTCTCTCTCTCCTCTCTTTCTCTCTCAAAATAAATAAATAAGCTTAAAAAAAAAAAAAAAAGAATTGGAGACAAGGAAGTCCGGGGCTGTACAATGACTGGCTGAAAAATCATCAGGATCATCCATGTGAGCAACGCAGTGGCCTAAAATACAATAATGTAAGTAAACAACTTTGAAAGACTTAAAAATCCCACAAATGGATTCCTTTTTCCTTCATAAGAACAGTTGGAAATTGGTGCAATGAAAATTGCCCTTTGCTGTTGAGTCATTCATTTCCCGAGCAAGGACCTGGAGTGCAGGGTCCTGGAGTCCTGTTTCATGCAGCTGCTACCTTCTGCCTCACAGCTGGTGAGAACTCCTCCCTAAGAAGCCTCTTAAGTACACAGCTTTAGCTCCATATGTAGTTGTGGCCCATATCAACTTTTTCATGGGAACTAGGCATTATCTAACATATAATACTACTGCATGGATGTCCTGGAGCACAACAAGGATTTGCAACTCAAACTCCGTGGACTACAGTCAAACCCACTAAGCAGAACTCACATTTCAACATTGAGAAAGTTGCCGGCCAGGTTTGCCTTGCAGAGTGGAGAGAGGGAGAGAAATGGTAATAAAAATTGAAATCTACAGTGGAATTCAGCCTATCAAAATGACCACATGAAACAAGAGGCAAGGAAAGGTCTGACAGGGGTTTGGCATTCTGAATTGATTTGGAAAAATTGCCTGGATGCCCAAGTGCCTTGAATTTTGGATGCCAGGATATCCCGGCAAGATCCACTTCCTCAGACAGACTTGACTGTATTCAGAAGTGTAACTTGTGAATCAAAAAGAATGAAATCTTGCCATTTGCAACTACATGGAGGGAACTAGAGGGTATTAAGCTAAGCAAAATTAGTCAGTCAGAGAAAGACAAATATCATATGACTTCATTCATATGAAGACTTTAAGATACAAAACAGATGAACATAGGGAAGGGAAGCAAAAATAATATAAAAACAAGAAGGGGACAAAAAGATAAGACTCGCAAATATGGAGAACAAACAGAGGGTTACTAGAGGGGTTGTGGGAGGGGGAAAGGGCTAAATGAGTAAGGGGCAGCAAGGAATCTACTCCTGAAGTAATTGTTGCATTATATGCTCACTAATTTGGATATAAATTTAAAAAATAAATTAAATTTAAAAAAAGAAGTGTAACTTGTGAGTCTAGCTGATATCCTTCCTGATATTGTAACCAAAGTCACAGAGTCCAACTCAAGCTTGTGTTGCCTGTATAGAAAAGATCACCCCAACAATGGCCAATTTCAAGAAGGTACCCAAGGGAAAGCCTCTTAATGACTAAAGAGAATTAGTGACAGCCTAGATAATTCTTTTGCTAATTTCATACCTCAATGGTGAGGAGAGGAAAAAGGCAGAACTATGGTTGATCCTGAAAATGACGTGGAGCCCAGAATGCCAGCCATGTCCAAAGCTTCCTGAGGAAATCAACCCACACTGTTGCTGAAATAGGTAAGCTGTGCTTTGTATCATGGGATCTCTGACATCCTAATCTAAAGGAATGAGTAAAAGGCAGCTACTGGCTGGCCTCCAGCCATTTAGTCTTCCATTAGAAGACACGATGAAAGTAATTCAGATGGTAGAGTGGCCCTGGAGCTGAAAGAAATATAAAGAGAAGGCAGGAAACAGAAACCTCGAAGCAGCAGAGGCCATGAGCAGGCAAGTGAGCATCTCAGTGTAAAGCAGAATAGCCTATAAAGAAGTAGAAAATTTATAGTAGAAGCAAGAAGACTGAAAGACAATGAAGAGCAGAAATGGCAGACTACTGGGTGGCCATTTGGACAAAGACAGGCCATGCATCTATTTTTTAATTTTTATTTTTTGGACAAAGATAGGCCATGCAACTATTTTTTAATTTTTATTTTTTGAGAGAAAGCATGTGCTCATGAGTGTGCATATCGGGGAAGGGCAGCAGGGAGGGAGAGAGAGAAAATCCCAAGTGGGCTCCAGGGTCAGCATAGAGCCCCATGTGGAACTTGATCCCACAACCCTGGGATCATGACCTGACTTGAAATCAAGAGTCAGACACTCAATGAACTGAGCCACCCAGGTGCCCCAATGGATCTCGAATGGAGACCACCATGAAGATTGTGTGTTGGACTTCCCTGTGCATTCTCACTTTCTTGTTAATCCTTCCAATAAACCTCCACCACTGGAGGCAAATTGAGTATGTCTCTGTAATTTGTAACCTAAATAAGCTTAATTTATTACCCAATGTCTAATCATCTTTAGTGTTCCTTCCATTTAATGGCTTCCCACTGCACTCAGAAAAGAAAAATCCAAATTTCTTAACATGACCTATAACGCTCTCCACAATCTGGTCCATGCCCACACCTCTCACCTCACTGTATGCCTATTAATGCAACATTCTAGGCCTCTGCACTATCCAAGTAGCACCATACCTTTGCATGCCCGACACCTAGAACAGAACATAGTGTGTCTGGCTATCTGGATGTGTGTGTGTGTGTGTGTGTGTGTGTGTGTGTGTGTGAATTTGTTCTTCAAAACTAATTTTCTTTGTATTTTTTGTCTTCTAAGGAAAATATCTATCTCCCAGCATATACGAATTTCATTTAGGGAGCAAGAGAACTATCTTGAAAATTAATTTTT
The DNA here is from genome assembly GCA_017311185.1 of Proteles cristata cristata. NCBI lineage: Eukaryota > Metazoa > Chordata > Mammalia > Carnivora > Hyaenidae > Proteles > Proteles cristata. Next base: position 621,946 of record JAESUZ010000555.1, read on the forward strand.
CTAAGAACACTTACTACTGAACTGAAATAATATCCTGTGGAATTTAACACTCTTAGATGAGCCTGCCAGGGATGTGGGTGGCTCAGCCTTCTGCATTAACTAGACTTAGAGCAAACATAAAGAGATTTGGCCTCCCCACCAATAAGCAGCTCCTTCACTTCGACAAATAGGACCCCATCCTTGCTTTAAAGTGCTCTCTCTTTGTACACATAAAAATGCAGAAGAAAACCCAAGAAGCTCGATACTCTTCCCCACCCTCAAAATTACTCTGCTCCTTGATATGTGCACCATAGCCCTGACATTATTTCCGTGACCTTTAAAATAGCAAGATGTTATCAGCACTGAAGGTGGCTTAATTACCATGGGAAGTTTCACTACCTCAGACTCACTTGTTTTGTCTCCAATGTCTGCATCCTGGTTACAATCCCTGGGTGGTTAATCCTGACCCAAGAACATTTCCATTACTTCTTAAGGAAATGGTGATTTAAAAAAAAACATGAAGACATTCAGATTCAAGCCTCACACACACAGCAAGTACTTCTTTGCCTTCATACTCCAGCATTCTTGAAACTGCTCCTTAGCACTGGAGCCTCGCCGAGCTGATGCAGAAGTCCTGGCCAAGTCTCTCCAGGTGTGGTCAGCTAACCACTCTCCATCCCTGGGGCCTGTTAAATGCAGACTGCTTGACCCGCCTCAGGCATACAGAATAAGAATCTCTGTGATCAGCCTGAGACTGGGCTTTATCAAGCTCTTCAGGTGATTCTAGTGCCCATTCAACTTTGAGAATCATACTGAGGAAGCATCCCTGCTGATCCATAAATTGCTCCAGAAGGATTGTTTTTAAAATAAAAGATGGACTTCAAGAGCCCTTAGAAGAGAAAAGCAGGCAAGACTGAGGAGAGAAGACCACCAGGCAGTGGGAAAGAATAAAGGAAGGAAGAATGGAAAGAAGTGGAATGAAGAGAGAGATATAATCACATCTCATCTTTTGGGGGGCACCGACCCTACGAGATTCCCTCCTCTTCTCCCTTCCGGTATAGCACAGTCTGCAGGGTTATTTATGGAGAGTATGCCTTTTGGAATTTTTTTAAACACAGCTGCTCCTGGTGGCAGGTAGAGTCTGACTGCCCAGCTATCACAGGTGGTCTGACAGAGGCAACATTCAAAACTTCTAGGACAGAAAAGCCAGCACCTAATGGATCCAGTGGTTGACTGAACCTTATATCTACAGGAATACAGCAGACAATGAGTGATCGCACATCCAATTCAGAATCACCATTGTCCTTGCCATATAATTTCCTCTCATCTTTCTCCCTCCCCCAACCCAGCTGCAGCATGGGTGTAAGCACTTCCTCTCCACTCATATTTCTATTTGCACATATAGTACAGGGTGACTACTACTATTGATAGTAGTTTATACTACAGACTCACAGAATTAGAAAATACTATAGCTGGCAGCAGACACCCACTGCACAGCCACATTATACAGTTGGGCCATTTACTTTCATCAGCACTTCCCTGAATGGCAGGCTTTGTTGATCTTTGCAGTGGCTAAGGCCAAGCAGTCCCAAACCATGCCACTTATGTAGAATTTTAGTTCATTGCCCTGAAAACAAAACTGCTGTTTTTTGTTGTTGTTGTTGTTGTTGTTTTGTTTGTTTGTTTGTTTTGCCTCCCTACCCTTAGGAGGGGTTGAGATGTGCTCAGAGGCAAGAGGGAACTGGAGCCATTGGTTTAATAAGAACAATTGAGGATCACCAGTGGGTCCAAATTCCATTTAATTGAGGACATTTGCATCTGATTTGTGATGACCTAGAATAACACAGATCTGGGGGTTTTGATTGCTCTCTTCCAAATGGTGCCAGAAAAAAATAAAACAAAAAAAACCCCTGCTGCCTTGATGAATCACAAATCTCAGTGACACTCAGCATACCTGGTTATTATTAAAGATTAGCTCATAAACACAGCAATAGCCACTGGCTACAATTTTCTAAGTGATTCTTTGGTAAAGGGAACAAATCTATCTTTACCTTTTTGTCATTTTTTGCTTTGCTTCCTTAATCCACAAAAGAATTTAGTTATTATGAAAATCAAAAAAGAAATGGAAATTCAGGTTATTGCTCTACAAAATGACCTTTGCATTTTGAATCATTACTAATGTGTCCTATTTCGCAAAGCTGACATTAGTACCCAGATGGATGTTTCTTATTTATAAAACACTTCCAGTTAATCTCAAAATATTTGTCAAACTTTCAGGCATGTTACTTTTAGTCACCTGGCTTAGAAACATGCAACTTCACCCTGACACTTCATCAGGCAACAAAAGCTATGGATGGGGCAAAAACATCCAGAAAAGTCCTCCTGAGGACAATCACAAATGCTGGTACACTGTTGATTAACATCTGGATCACCTTAAGGGTGTTTGTGAACCAGCAGGAAATAAATTTCTGGAGAAGGCCATGGACTTGGGGATGGTTGTTTTAGTATTTAATAATAAATGGTTTCCAGTTGATAGGAAAATATTGAAATGTGACTTATATTTACGAAGCTGATTCAAATTTGATAAACATGTCCCCAAAGGAAATTACTGGGTTTATTAAAAGCCTAGGAAGGCTGAACAGAATTGCAATAGTCTTATCCTATACTCCTTGCTGAGGTGGAGTAACCACTCCCCAGTCCACCCTCCAGCCAACTAAGGAGGAAGGACAATAATAAGGAAAGAGCAGGGGGTGCTCTCGGTCTTCGTTAAAATTTGCTATGAACTGTTGGGCTACCCCGTGCAAGCTGTCTTCCACAAAGCAAGTGTCACTGCCTTCCTGGTAAAATGTGATGTGTTGATGACTGTTATATTACATCTAAAATCCCATTTACTGGTAATAGAAAAGTTCAGTTAAAGAGTTTTGCCTTATGTCTCCTGGTGCTTGATAGACCGTTGTGTGATATTGCCAATTTTCGCTTCAGGCGTATTCACATGCAACAGTGAAGACTTCACAAGAATTTGCACATTTGATCCAGGGTGAAATCATGGCATTTTCATAGCAAATCAACTTTTCTTTGGCAGAAAAATGATAGGTACTTTTGCACCTAGAGAAATGCCTTTGTTTTCAAGGAATTTTGAACAAATAAAAAATGAAAAGTTCTTTGTCTATGGGAATTGTGATCCCATCATTCTAAGCAGAAGCTCAGCAGGTAAAGAATCCTGTTGTCCTGCTTTCTGACCTGGAGCACGTTCCTTGACCTTTCTTATTTTGACTTTCTTGTTAAAAAAAGAAAAAGAAAAATGGGGGTCACATGCAATCTTTTTTTCCTATGTGTCACAAAGCTGCCCTGGGATGCCTTCACATCTCTAACATCGTACAGCAGTGCCTGCGAAAGGGCAAATTGCTGTGGATGTAACATGTGGAATTTCACCTCCGTGTGCTCTCCTTTTAGTGGTGCTGGATGCAGCAGGGATTTACTCATGCAGCCCTGCTGATTTGCAGACTGGGAGTAAATACTAGGCCTTTTGCAATGATTACCAAAAGCCCCTCTTCAGTAGACACGATCTACTGCATTACATTAAAGTGCTGGATTGAGGAGTGAGCCAGCTGAGCCGTTCTGCACACACCTAGCCAGGTTGCAATTTATATTCAGAGCTGTGAGTAGCCACAGAGCTTTCAGAGTAGCTTTCAGAGCAAGAGAGAGAACATTTCTCTTAAAATCTTCTACCAGGACTGGAAACCAAACTCTGATTTGTTACTGCTATTTAAAAAGAGAGAGAGAGATTCTTTCTTCATTGCAGGAAGAAATTAATAGGTAAGTTTTTCTCTTCCTGCAGTATTGCTACCTAGGATTGCTAAGGATCTCCCTTGAAGCCTTAAAAAAATCGTTTCATGACTTTCCTTTTTACTGGTACATATACCCTTTCTCTACTAAGTACATATACTGAGGACACAGTCCACGGCTTTTGTTACTGAGCTTAGTCTGGAATAGCCAGCTTCGTTTTTGTGAACAACATGTAGCTGTGCCCCATAATGAGTCCTGCTTGCTCCTCCGCAGGCCAAGCTGCAGGGAGATTGGAGACGGAGAGACTGATTCATGTGGTGTTCAGTGGCCACCAGCCATTTCATTTTTATTCAGTAAATGCAGGATTTTAACATGGAGGTTTGGAAAATATGGTGGTTGAACCAGAAAAAATGTCAGTTTGTGTCAAATTTAGTGTTAGATGGTCAAACAGTCTTTTATTACCAAATTATATACACACACACACACACACACACACACACACACACACACACACTACTTGACCCCACAGGATTATATATGTAAGTTATATTATGTAATTATAACATGTAAATATGCACTGTATATATATAATATTACTTGACCGCACCAAATTATTTTTCAGTAATAGTAGTGTCCCCTTTTTCTGGAAGAAAATATATCTAAGATAGTTATTTTACTGGCATTGTTTAGTCTAGGTTTGTTGCCTTTCCAAGAACACCTGTGAGGCATCAAATGCCATTCTATGTAAGATATAGAGGATAGCAACTTTTTTTAAAAGATACTATACAAAATTAAAAAGGATAAATAATTGTCACATCATAGCACACATATGAGCATATGAGTGTATACACATATGCTACCCCAGCAAAATACAGCACAAAATATGATGACTCTGATAGAAATTAACTGCATGGCTGTACCAGAAATTGAAGCTTTTCAGACCGTGACACCACAACGTTTGTGGCTTGAGGGCCCTCCTGCCTTCGGATTCTGGCATAATTTGCTCTGATCTCCATCAGTTGCTTTAACTCTGTTAAAAAGATTATTTTGAGAGACATATCAATGTATTAATAGAAAGTAATTAAAAGTCCAAGATGATGAAAAACTCAAAGATCCCTCAGAAATCCTTGGCTTCCACGCCGGACTCTCTCATTACACACTTGACTTGCTTATCATATCAGATGCGTGCTAACATTCTTTGGATTTCTACAGAATGGTACTTCTGGAGAGGGCTTCCTTCCAGGCTTTGTACAAAGCCTGAATTGGAGGCTTACGTGGGAGTGGTCTAGAAATTGAACCCACTGAAAAGACGGTAAGCACAAAGTGAGAACACTGTTCCAACTTGATGACAAATGGCATAAAGCACTCTTTTACTTTTGTTGGGGGTCTGTCTGAAAGAAACAGCTCTAACAGCATCTGATTTGTTTTGCCAAAACAAATCCATTTTTCAAAAACCCGGTGTGATTCTTGATGACTTTCACATGCTAAATGTTTTTATATTATAGTACATAAAATAAGCTTTTATAGAGTGTTTACATTTTTGAAACTCCAAGACTGCCTTATTTTATACCATATAGTTAAGATCACAGCAAAATTTTGAGTGTAATAATTACTTAAGTGTCCCTTCATAAGTATATCTATCTAGATATATATAAATAGATTAGTAGCATTTCTCTCTTTTTAAAGCATTCTGAGTATTTAATAATATAGTCTACTTAATGATTATTTCTAACTTTATTTCAGGAAAAACAATAAATGCCAACTCCTAGAGTAGAATAAGTTTGTAAAGAACAATCAAATTAAACTCTACTATCAATCAGATTTCCAGACACTTAGACAATTGGGGAAAACCACTAACCTTTTCATCATGAAGGTGAAAATATGAAGGTGAATCATGGGAACCTACTTCCAGAGGAAAAGAATCAACTTTTGCATCATAGTAATCCATGTGGATATACATAATTGATGAAACAAAAAAGAAAAATGTTGGTCTACCTAGCCTTGTCAAAGGTCCAGAGAACTAACATGGAGGAGAATGATAGGGAAAGTAACATTTGCATTTCCTATTTTCTCTCTTTCCTTCAGCTTTTATGGATAACAAGCTTGCTGAAGGGGCCCTACATTTCTCTCTGTGTTTTGGATACCTCTTTGGCCAGGTTGCCCTAGCTTTATTTCTCATAAAGTCCCAATGAACACAGTGAAACCAGGGGGATAGGGGCCAGGCAACAGAAGACAATCCCAAGAGTATGAAAAATTGAACATTAACAATGAAGAAACTAGAAAAGTACTTCCTACTGTACTACTTCTTTGTTTACTATTTAATTGTACTATAATATTTCAAGTGTGTTCATATGCTTAATTAGATTTAAAACTCTTTCAGGAAAGGAACCCTGGCTTATGTTCCTTTTATAGGGCTGTGCAGTTTGGGAACACAGAAAGGTGTCAACTAATACTTACTGATGACAAGGACCCCAACATTGTTCTTCTAAGAACCACACAGTGAGGGTCACCAAGAGCTGGGGTGAGAGGTAATAGTGAGTGATGGGGACAGCAGCATACAAAGAATACAATGGTTGAACCTTCTTCCTTGATATAGGATGGCACTGAAAGAATATTTGTGGAATACCTCAAAACAGTGATAGGCATCCCAATAAATCCTTGTCTTCCTGCATTTCAGTCTTCATTCTTATACTTTTGTTCTGGGCTAAATGTAAAGATATGATTGCAACTGTTTTAAAAGTTTTTGGTTTGTGTACCTTACATATAATAATAATTTTATGGTGACTTTAAAGAGAACTAATCTAGTATTGGTTACTTTAGGGATCCTAGGTAATACATTTCTAAATCTTTTGATTTCCTTTAAAGTGATATCATGTTCATAATCCCTGAAAATTATGTCCTTGTTAATGTATAGCTACCCCCTGAAAGGGGCTTTAAATTCCTCAGGCTGAGGTTCCTGGGTGACTCAGTTGGTTGAGGGTCCAACTTCAGTTCAGGTCATGATCTCACGGTTCGTGAGTTTGAGCCCTGTGTTGGGCTCTGTGCTGACAGCTAGCTCAGACCCTGGTACCTGCTTCAGATCCTGTGTCTCCCTCTCTCTTTTCCCCTTCTCCACTCATGCTCTCTCTCTCTCTGAAAAAAATTAACATTAAAAAATATATACTTTAAAAAAAATTCTTCAGGCAAACAGGATAAAGAGCAAGAATTGGCTTAATAACTAATATGTGCTCTTTTCCATTGTTATCACTTGAAAAGAGAATTAGCAAAGAATAGATAAAATAATAAAATGTGCATATATTTACTTATTATTAAAAAAGAGATCTGCAAACTGTATAGTCGCTATTAATAAACCATTAAGTTTTAAATAACTTAAAGGTAGGAAGTCAACAAAGCCTCGCTTTCCTCAGGGTTCATGCTAAGGGAATACCTTCAAATCAGGTCGGTTAGAGTTTCTGCAAATAAGCCCCTTGGATAAGGCTCAAGACTAACAGAACTCTGATTGAATTCCTGAGTGCAAATGGTGTCAACAGTGAGTTTCCAGCACAGAAGTATAATCTGAGTAGAAAAGTGTGGAGGAAGATAATTATTAAAAATCATCATGATGGAATATAAAATTCAGAAAGTAAGCTCTTTGAAGAAAAGACTGGATGGTTTAATTCTTCAAAAACTTGATGGAAAAGAAACTGTTATCCATACCCTTTTGGGTTATAAAGCCATGTCCTGTGGATACACAGATGACCATGTCTCGCTCTATGTCATCCCACGAGTAAATTGGTTCTCCATCTGGGGTGTACAGGGTTCTGGCTGGGCGGACCATTTTGAGACGAGAGGAACAGTCATCCAGCAGCTGAAATACAAAGGGACAGACAAATTAGAATACGAAATGTTACAACATTATGAAGAATCAACTCCTTTAAGAGTTATTCACCCAGTTTGAATATTTATTTTACTTTTGGTTATTAGAAAGGGGTATGGAAGACATATGGGAAAAGAGCATATAAAAGTTTCCCAAAGTGCTTTCACAATGAGGAACTTCTGTGCTCTTACTGGATTTTTTCCTTGTGGTTCTCTATTTTTCCATATGGAAGAAGGCTTCTTGCTGTTTATGAAATACCTAAATATGAAAGGCCCTGGCTTGAGAATCTAGACTTGTCAGAATAGCTGAAAATATTTTTGTTTTCAATAAGCAAGAAACTAGAAGGACAAAAGCACTGACCCAGAAGTGAGGAGACCTGGACCTTTGGCCTCTTTCTATGAAAGTCCAGCAACCTTTCTATGAAAAGAGTCTCTTCAATTATAAAATCAAAGTTTTGGTTTAAGACCTCTTTGATTCTATAATTAGAAAGTCTTCTTTTTCTTTCTAACTTAGAAAATTTAAAAACTATCTATAAGGGCCTTATTCAGTTTCTCTCAATTTCCCCAGAAATATTAATAAAAATACATGTACAGATGCAAAGTGTCAACAGTACTAGAAAGATTAGTCAACATGTTGCCAGAGCCCTAAGGGCAATTCCATGAAAGTGTGAATAAGACTTTAAGACAGAATAATAAAAGCAAGTAGGAGGAAAGTTATAAGTTTCTGCACAGTTCCCTTCATGATTTTAACCTAACACCTGTTCCTCCCAACTGCAGGGTCCAGGTCCACATGAGCTCCAAATCACAACCAACACTTTGTTTTGAGATAGAGAGTGAGCGAGAGAGAGAGAAAGAGAGAGCATGGAGCAGGGAAGGGGCAAAGGAAGAGGGAGAGAGAGAATCTTAAATAGGCTTCACGTTCAGTGTAGATCCCAGTGCAGAGTTTGATCTCATGAACCATGAGATCATGACCTGAGCCAAAACCAAGAATCAGACACTCAACCAACTGAGCCACCCAGGTGCCCCACAACCAACACTTCTCTTTATAGATCTCTTTAGGGGCTGCAACTCACAACAATGCAGCATAGCAGGGGGCAGAGCTAGACACATAATGACATCTTCTATGTGGAAAATGAATCAATAATATGATGCAAGACAAGACAGTGATGAAACAATGCATTGGAAAGTGCAGTTTTCACAACCACTTTTTTGAGCAAGGGATGAATGAACTGAATTGAATAATAATTAAAATTTGCCGAGAATACATTCCCTTCTGTAGATAGAAGAGCAGTGGGAGAATGTTCTTACCTACTCCTCCTGCTAGGTAACAGTCAGTCAGCAGCAATTTGACTCAGAACTGTGGATATGAATCAGCCCTGTGTCTTGAGATCAAGGAGAGGATCCAGAAAGATCCCAAGTAAAAATGTAGGGGAAACAAAGAGAACTAATCTTTCCTGTCTTCTGTCAAAAGATCTCTCCTTGTACAAGGAGACATAGATTAGAAAAATTAAGAACAGCAACAATATGAGGCTTATTCTATAACATAGAAAGCTCTATGTTTTGCACTGTACTCGAGGTAAAGATTAGAAAAAGATTTATAGCAGGAATATGTTTTATAAGATATCTGCATTGGGTTTTCCCCAAATTCAATAAAATATGACTTCCATAAGCACATTCACACACACACACACACACACACACACACACACACACACACACACACACGGAGAGAGAGAGAAATCAGATGACAGCTATTTAAAGAAAAGAAGTATCGCTGAGGTACAGGCAGAGATGATGATGATGATGGAGGTAACAATAATAGCAGTTAACACTTACTGACACATTTCTATGGGATAGAAACTTTTCTAAAATTTCCAAGGACAATCTTATTTCATTCCATAGAAATAATTATTATCTTCCTTTTATTGATGACAAAAATAGAGAACAGAGTCTAAATACCTTAACCCAGATCACGCAGCTAGTAAGAGAAGAAACAGGGTTTTGAATTGGGATGAATAGAGAGATAAAAGAAAGAAGAGAGAAGGTAAGGAAAGAATCAACAGTAGAATTAAGATCTGTTTTGAAAACAGAAAATAAAGCATACTGAATATTGTAGAAAATCAAATCAGTACTAGGATGGACTAAGTTGAGAAAACCTCATAGCATATAGGGAAAGCCTAAGACATAAAATTTATGAGAGAAAAGTTAAACATCTGGAGTGTCAAGACATCAGATATTAAACCTATACGTTATTGGTGGTACTGGAGAAGAATTCAGAATAAATTAAGCTTAAGCAACTATCAAAAAAAAACAACAAAAACAAAAACAATGAAGGAAACCTTCCTATCCCAAAGACCCGTGTCTTCCGATCAAATAGGCGAACTCGGAATATGGCAAAGTTAATGAAAAAATGACTAACATTTAAATATAACTGAGTCGAAAAGTATGTATTACAGACACGAAGGAAAATTCAGTTATATTTAGATCTGTTTTCCACAACAATGAATGTCGAAGAAAATGGAATAAGATATGAAGTTTTTAGGAGAAAATGATTTAACATAAGATTTCTATATCCAGCTGAATTATTACTTTTGGTTACAGGAAACAAATGATATCCTCATGTATACAAAACCTCGGAAAACATATCACCCACATATATTTCAGATTATTAAGAAATGAATGAAATTCCTTCACTGTGGGAAAGTCATATGTGAAATGAGCAGTAAGACCACTATAACATGATACAACTGCTACAAAAAATGTTCAGAAAATAAATGAATTAAAATTTTAAAGCCTTCATAGAGAAAAAAATAAAGTAAAAATACAAAGCATCATCAAAAAGGAACATGGGAAAAAGAAAGAAAAACCAAAGCATTCCAACTGTCTATTTATAAATGAGGGCAAAAAAATGCCATTTTTCTGTTTTCCTTTGTTAAGAAGGAACATTTATTTTTATGATTATAACAATGCAATAAATCCTAAAATCACAGTAAGAGAAATAATTCATCTCTAAAGAAATAGAAAAAATTATTACCATGTGAACTTAATATGATTTTATTCTTAGAAAATTTATGTGAACCAAATAAAAGATTAATAACAAGATAAAAACAATAAAGTGGCCAAGGACAAAGTAAGTTATAAAACATTGATAGTATTTTTGTTCACAAAAACAAACATTCAGAAAATATAGTGGGGGAAAAATCTCTCCTAAGAGCAAAACCAGTTAGGAATGGCAATTATTTTAAAATGCAAGACCGTTATTAAAAAATTATAAAATTTTACTAAGGAACTAAAAACATAACATATATCTTTTTTATGTATGCATACACATATATATAAAACAATGTCACAGAATTTAATCTGGCTGCAAAGATTGAATATTGCAAAAGGTGTTGATTCTTATGAAATTAATTAATAGCCTAACACAACTACAGACAAGACCCTGCAGGATGACTTTAGGGTGTTGAAATGTAATTTCAAAATTCATCTATAAGAATCAATACACAAGATTATTCAAGTAAAATTTGTAAACAAAGAACAATAGGCAACTTTTTTCAGATATTAAAATATAAGATAAAGCTATAATAATTCTAAAAGTATTAGATACGTTAGATTGTTTAAGAGCAGAAGCTAATAAGAATTAGTATATTATAAAGATTGCATTTCAGCTCAGTTGGGAGAATGAAAACAGATTAGTCAGTAAGTAGGCCTGAGATAATTTTATGCCAATAAATGTAGCAGAGAAATGACTTTGCTCAAATTTTACACGAGAAGAGAGTTTCACACAGTTTAAAAAGTAAAAGAGAAAAATAAAATGATAAAAAATTGAAAGAAAAACAGATGACTCTTTATATGAATTTAGGATAGTAAAAAACTATCAGAACATTTAAAAGCAAAGAACAAATTTTTAAAATATAATAATTTCTGTACATTAAAAAAATAGACAGTGGTAAATTGGAAATTTGTTACACTAAATCTGATAAAGTTAGACATTGCTTATTGCTTTAAGAAAAAGAAAATTCATACCGCTGTGAAAAAAAATTCCAATAGAAAAATGGCAAAGGATTTAACAAGAAATTCACAGATGACTAATAAATGATAAACTGAATCAAAATCACTTATACAAGTAATTAACAACATATAAATTCAAAGGTGGATATAAAACTCCCTGATGTCAAACCTGCAAATGCATGTTTCTAAATGACTGCATTTAGGATTGCTGATACCTCATGTATACAACAAGTAGGTGGAAACTCTCATTCACTATTTATGGGAGCACAAACTCCTGAAATATTCCTAAAAAATAATTTGGCAATAGCTATCAAAATTCTCAAACATGTTTACATAATTTGACCTAGCGATCTTTCTAAGAAGTTATTTAGGGAAAATAATCAGAAAATTAAATACAAGGGCACCTGGGTGGCTCAGTAGGTTAAGCTTCGGACTTCGGCTCAGGTCATGATCTCACAGTCATGGGTTTGAGCCCCCCGCAGGGCTCTGGGCTGACAGCTCAGAGTCTGGAGCCTATTTCAGATACTGTACCTCCCCCTCTCTCGAACCCTCCCCTGCTCACACTGTCTCTCTCTCTCTCTCTCTCTCTCAGAAATAAATAAAATATTTAAAAAAAGGAAAATTAAATACAGATGTATATATTAATTGTAGTATGCTTTATAATAGCAAAAAATTACCAACAATCTAAATGGAAAACAATAGAAAACCGAATGAATAAATAATAATCTGTCCATTTGATAGAAGATTATGATGTCATTGAAAATGTTTTTGTTAAAGAATGTTAAATATGTGTGTGGGAGGAATCACATTAGTTTGTTAGGTGACTAATGCAGGTTGCAAAATGATATATACTGTGTGATTTGCTGTGATCACAATGGCAAAAAAACTTACAAGTGTATAGCAACCATAGAAATATATCCATTAAAATTATAACTATGGTTATTTGTGGGTGACAGAATTTTCATTTCATTCTTGATACTTTTTCTAATTTTAATACAGTGACTGTATGTTTTTCTATAATTTGAGAACAGAAGAAATGTTATTCAAATAATCAAAAAATTCATAGAGATTATAATAGATTCCTATAGTTTTTCTTTGGATTTTTCTAAATTTTCCATAACAATAGTCACTGTCTTAGTTTGTTCAAGTTGCCAAAATAAATATCATGGACTGGGTGGCTTAAACAACAGAAACGTATTTCTTACAGTTCTGGAAGCTGGGAAATCCAATATTAAAGTAGTGGCCAATTCAGTTTTTGGTGACGGCTCACTTCCTCGCTTTTTGTTGTGTTCTCATATGGTAGGAGAATGGGCTCTTGTTCCTCTTATAAAGGCCATGAATCCTGTCAGGTTAGGGACCCACCCTGATGACCTCATTCAACTTTAATTGTCTCCTTTTTTTTTTTTTTTAATGTTTATTTACTTACTTTTGAGAGAGAGAGAGAGAGCAGGAAAGGGACAGAGAGAGAGGGAGACAGAATCCCAAGCAGACTCTGTGCTGTCAGCACAAAGTCCAATGAGGGGCTTGAACTCATAAACTGTAAGATCATAACCTGGGCCAAAACCAAGAGTTGGAGACAACCAATTGGGCCACCCAGGAGCCCCAACCTTAATAGTCTCCTAAAAGCCATATCTCTAAATACAGTCACACTGGAAGTTAGGGCTTCAGCGTAAAAATCTGGGGAGGGGGTGCACAATATAGTCCATAGCATTTATTTTGTTTTTCTACTTTAAGACAACCAACAAATATGGTAATTGGGTTTCTATCTTGGTTGGTAGCCATAGGAAGCTGTCCTAAAAATATGTATGGATAGGTCTCTGGGAAAAACTTCTGCAGCTTGAAAAGATCTTACATAAAGGTAATTCTTACATTTTCCCTTACTTTAATGTAAGGGAAATGTCTCTATTTTATTGAGATTGTGCTTGGTGTTTATAATCAGAAAAAATGAATGTTATTTAATGAAAACATATACTAAATGCAAAATGAAATAAATATATAACTACTTCACATGGTTTTCATAATGATCTATCTACATGAGACAAAGTTAAAGAGTTCAAAAAAACAGTTTTAAAATAAATGTGAAAATAAGGTATTTTCAGTACATAAAGGCTCTAAGATATCTAGTCAGCTTACTACCTTCAATGACATTCTTAATTCTTATGTATCCAAGTGTATCTAAACTTATTCAAGTATCTTCTTTACAATGGGTGATCTAAATTGTATGTTCATAATTTTTGCAATAACTAAAGCTCATAACAAAGGAGCAATGTTCTGTGCACAATTCTTCACCCACAATTGATTTGGTGAGTTTAGTTTTCCCAGACTAGTCTTCTCAGGGTTGGGCACATGGGCATCACAGAACAAGTGCATATTCCCTGCAGGCTCAAGGTCTTCGCCTCTACAAATCAGAAGGACCTGTTTCTCAGTCTTTCAGCTTCCACTTATGCATCGAGAACAGTTTGGCTAAGAGAAAACACACAGGTTTCGAGATTCTGTAGAATCAAAGAGATGTTGCAGGGGTGGGAAAAGACAAATGCTTCAGGACCACAGAAAGAGGGGCTGGGTGATCATAAATCAGAGAGAGATGCTGGCTCTGAAGAAAGAGCCACTAACCCTGGAGAGGGAGCCACCTTAGTGCACCGATGACAGATGAGCCTGCTCCAGTTGGAGATGAGTTGCTCTAGTAATGTTCAAAGAGTGGGTAGGGAGGATGTGGTTAAATCATCCAGAATAGCCACAGAAGTGAAAGAAGCAAAGAGAAAGTCTGTATTAGATGGGATTCAAATACCATCTGGGGGTTTTATTACAGAAAGTAGAGTGAAACAGTTTGAAATGTGTTCTGTTCCTCATTTCTCTGGTAAAAGTACCAACCACTGAAGCTGAGTTTCTTTGGAACTGGTGGTGTTAGCCAGACTCCCCAGTGAAATCTGAACCCTACACTTCCTGTTGTCTATTTGTTTCACACACAGCCCATTCTCCAGAAGTATTCTTTACAGCCTGATAGCCTGAATGGATACATTTCTAATCCATCACAAAGGATCTCATTCAGGTCCCCAAATGCAAAAATAGACAGTATGGAAAAGATAAGGAAAGAGACCAGAAAGCACATTTTTAAAAAAATAAAGCAAAGGAAGAAATAATAAGCAAAAACTTTCTAAACATTTCCTAGGTATCTTTCTACATACTGAGACCACATTAATCTCTGTAAAACATTGTTTATACCGTGACATTACCTTATTCAGAGACAACTGGTGGCTAAAGCACTTTAGTGTGGGATAGTGTAATGTACCAAATTGTGTCTTCCTCAAAACTCATAGGTTGAAGCCGTAACCCCCCAATGTGATTATATTTGGAGAAAGGTCCTTTGAGGAGGTAATTAAGATTAAATGAAGTCACAAGTGTTGGGAACTACTCTGACAGGACTGTAGCCTTATTAGAAGAGGAGGAGGCACTAGAGATCTCTCTCACACACATGTACAGGGGAAAGGCTATGTAAGGACGCATAGTGGTGAGGTGGTGGCCATCTGCAAACCAGAGGGTTCTTCAGAAACTAACTCTGCTGACACCTTGATCTTGGACTTTCCAGACTCCAGGACTGTGAGAAATAAGTTTCTGTTGTTTAAGCCACCCAGTCTATGATGTTTGTTATGGCACCCCAAGTAGACTAATATAGATAGCATGGGGGGTTCACCATATGCTTTTAAACAATCTCTCCAGTTGTATATATCTTTCTGTATTTCTCTGTCCAAGTACCATCTATGTAATTTAATTTTTGAATTCTAACAACCATACTTTCGTGGTACGTCTCATCCTTATTAATGCTTTTTCTGCCTAAGATATTCAATCCTACCCATTTCTAAGTTTCATCAGAGGTCCTGATTGATTCCTCTGTGGAGCCTTTCTCCTTCACCCCAGGTGGGAAGTGTTCCCCTCCTCTGAACTCTTACTGAACTTCCTGCCTGAACTGCTGATCTGACCTTTACAACATGCTGTTAGTACTTCTCTAAGAAGAATGTCAGATCCCTTAGCTAATACATTTTTCTTACAATCTGTATTCATCATAACAAAACATGGAGCACAGAGAAAAATACACAAGAAAGAAATACCACCTTTATTAAGTCACCAACAATAAGACTATTTGATAAATACTTCCAAAAATAGAATACTTCCAGTCTTTTATTCTAAGTGTGTGCATGTGTATATTCAGAATAAAACTCCACATGCTTTATGTTAGGCTTCTTTCACTTAGTCTGGAACATCTTTATTGTCACTATTCTTTCCAAAGTTCATTTTAATTGAGTTATAATAGTCTATCCTAGTCCATAATTCATTTAACCAAGTCCCTACTGATTACTGTTTAAATTATTTCTAATGTATCTGTGTTATAAATAGCCCAGTGATAAATATTCTTACCAAATAATTTGTGCATAAATTCATAAAAATATCCATGGGATAAAGTTCTCCAACTACATTTTTTAATGATATGTATTGCCAAAAAGTTGTACTTCCATCAACATGCAGGTGCCCATTTCTCTACACACTCAAATAAACCTTGACATATTTTCAAATGCTTTGCCAACTTGAAATAGTAATTTGATGAGAACATAGGCCACATGTTACTTTATTCTTTCTACTGCTACCATTACTATTGATGCTAACTTGTCAATTATACCATACTATAAAATGTTCAAAATCACATACATAAACTAAAATAATACATTTATTTTACAAATATACATTTATAGCATCTAGCATAACGCCCTTCATATAAAAAGTTCATAAAAATTTTATAATCATGGGAAAATATAAATATTACTCCATGAATGGGGTTATCTTTTACAAGCTACATAAAAGTTGCTGAAATCAAAAAGTCATTCCTCCACTGGATTTATGTAATTAAAAAAAAAATGATTTTGCTATTCTGAGCCTGATAAACTATCTTTAATCCTATCACTCCTGCTCTACCTTTTACCTATTTATTAATCACTTCTTATTCCCTCACTAATGTATCAGTTCTAGTTGCAATGGTGAAGTACATTTTAAGGCTTGGCATTCTACAGTATGAACTACAAAACAACATTTTTAACATTTCTTTATTTTTGAGAGACAGAGAGAGATAAAGCATGAATGGGGGAGGATCAGAGAGAGAGACACACAGAATCTGAAGCAGGCTCCAGGCTCTGAGCTGATGCTGGGCTCAAACTCACTCACGGATCACGAGATTATGACTTGAGCCGAATTCGGACACCTAACTGACTGAGCCACCTAGGCACCTCTACAGTAGGAACTCAAAGTTTTCAAGAAACTAACAAGGAACATTTCTGCTTTGTTATAGAATATTTTCTAGGGTGTTTTCTATTGTAAAGATTTTTCTCTTTAAAAAAAAATCACTCTCTTCCCTCCTCCCACTTGTATGAAGTTCCTTTACTTGTATTACTAGTTTTCAATATGCTTTCTATATATGTATCTCTTCTCTGTCAAGTAGAGCAAACTGGTTGTCAACTTCTGCTTTTGCAGTTCTTATTCAATGTCCCCATCACAAAGGTGTAGTCCCAGTCGCATTTTGAGACTCTGGTCCTCAGGGCCAGAACTCTTCTGGGGTGCACTTCCTACTCTATGTGTCCTTATCAGCCTCCATGAACTCCCCCAGGTCAGTCTATCGCACTGTCTTGCTTTACCCTTCAACCCCCGCCAACATCTCATCTATATGTGACTTCCTCTTGGCCCAAAAAATTATGTGAAGACATTTCACAAAATAAAAAGCCAATTATCTGATATATCACCACAAAACTTAAAAATCCATTTATTAGTTACCTAAAGTTTTTATTGAGAGACTAAAGCAAAATGTCAAATTTTAGGATTATATCCTTGATATTACAAAAATAAACGAACTGTTACTTCTCCTTTCCTCAGTCAATGCTTTAACTTTGGAAAGTAGAAAGTTTGCCACAGTTCCAGGACTTTGGGTAGTAAGAATATGATAGATTTACTCTAAGAATACTGTTGTTTGCCCTACAGAAAGCATACCTAGTGAATAATTCCTGGTGGGGCAAAAAAAAAAAAAAAAAAAAATCACTCCATTGTGAACCAGGATTTAAACACAACAAGAAAACTATTTATTCTTTTAAAGTTTAGATTTTACTCTTTGGCTACAGTGGGTTTAACTGTCATTGTTCTCTGCTGACCAAGTGTCACATTCTGATTCACACAAGTGTCAGACAGCATTGAGCTCCACATTTTCACACAAACAAGCCCATTGAATCATCATAGCAACCCTGTGAGGAAAGTATTACTCCCATTTTACAGATGAGAAAATGAGGTCCAGAAAGGTAAAATAACTTGCCTAACCTAAATCTAGAAATGCCCAGACTAGGATTTCAATCCAGGCCAATGAAGCAACCTCTCTTCACACTAGATTTACCTCTGAAATAGTTTTGCCCCAGGCATAAGTACCATCTTCAGGTCTGCCTCCATTTGGATACATCCAGACTCGTTTTGTATTGGGCTGCTTATACAGGCTGCTCTGCCCCAGTGCCACACGTTTAGTTTCAACTGTAGAATTTCTTTTGGGTTGCAGTTCCTGAACTGCAGAAAGGTGTGCCTGGTAAGAAAAGCCCAGAGAATTGTCTGGTTAGTGTGTTTATGAAGAATGTGATGAAAACAGAAATACCTTATAATTGTATGTTATATTTTAAAAATTCTAGGAAGTGCATTATTACCCTGTCCTGTCACAGAATCTTCTTAAATCCGCTCTGCTTCCAAGAGTCACCAAAGGCAATAATAACCATTAGAGTAATAATAATAAGGCACTCATTTTGGCAAAACACTTAACTTTCATTTATAATTTGGAAAAATGAATAGGTGTGTGTATTTGGATTTCTGTGTGGTGTTTCTCCTACTGAGCAATTTCTCTGCATCTAACAAATGAGTTTTTGATTAGAATAACAACATCATTTTCTTTAACCAAGAAATGCTTCAGGGAATGTGCATGACTGCTGTTTGAGTCTTTACTCTCTGTCTTTTAAAATACAGCAGCCACCCTTATACTTTGCCAGATCCCTGCCAGGCAGCTTTTCATCCTGCTTCAAGCATGTCCTACTTCAATGCTTTGCATTCATTCCCTGGTCAGTGATTTATCCTGCTCAGCTTGGCAAGAAGTCATATTTCTAGCAATGTCAATTTCTTTTTTCTAGTAACCTTGACTTGGGCACACGCCTAAGATTTAGATTGAACACATTTCACGATTTGAGAAACCCTATTAAATAAGAACATATCATTTTGATGAAAAACTTCACAAAGCAAAAAGTTTTCCCAGGTCTCTATCCCCAGTCCTCTCTCAACAGCTGACCTTTCTCTTTTTGACTTTTTTATGTCTGGCAATCCTGACTGATTAACCAATTGGACTGAAACTGCTTTTTGAATTCCTCACTTCTGAATGTCTCCATTGCAATTAGTATTTTGCTCCTTGCTCTTTTTACATATTGAGACATACCCTTAGGAGTGATGAGCAATGAAGCCATAAGGCTCAACTTGACTACACTTATTATAATTACCTTTGTACATATCCACTGGGCCTTTTTCTCTTGTATGCTAAGGTCATAATTTCTGGTCTCCATTCAAACAAAACAGACATTCCTATGAGCTGGCTGTCTTTTAGATAACTACTCTCCAAATGCCAGCTCAATGCTTGGCATATGCTTATGTGGTCATAACAGACCAGATGCTGAGGACATATTAATAACGTAATTTTAAAATTCAATACTATGCTTTTAAAACCTTATTAAAGAGGCAATCTTTAATGTCTGGAGTCCTGAAGAACGTACCTCTGTATGTCTTATGAGTTCCATGAGTTTAATTTCCTCCTGAGTCTGCTCAGTCCAGCCTCCTTCCACCACCACCGGCTGCGCAGGATTTTTGTTGGGAACCATGGAGGCCGGCTGACATGCTGCTACTCGCCGCCCTGGGGAAAGAAGTCCCTGGTAATGTTGTTTCTGAAGATGGGCTTTCAGATTTCAAATAAATTGGTTTGGCATTCTATGCATAAATCATTCCACTTGGGAGCATAGGCTAAAATACTAAATATATCATAAAAGCAAAGATGCCTAAGGTAATAATATCTAACAATGCCTCTTCATATGGGAGCTTGAGGCTTCAAATAGTCAGGATATGCATATTCACTGTACAGATAGAAAAGAAAGATAACACGCTGACTTCCACACTGGCCCCATGCCTCTCATGCACGATATGGTTCAGTGGTAATTTAGTCAAATAGAATCCATGACCTATATAGCCCATCATCTCTTCCAGTCATGGAACATATGTTTTGTTCTCTTCACTAATAATAAGCCTTTCCCCAACAATTAGCTTAGCAGCCTGGGGATTAAGTACTTCTAAAATAATATTAACCCAAGAGACAGGAGGCCTTTTTTTCTATCTAATAATACCCGCAAGCACGATTAGTTTCTGACACCTCTGCTGTGCCCTTTAGGTTGTTAAAAGGCTGTGGTAAGAGAAAATATTTATTGGAATACTGTACTCCAAAGAATAATAGGCATAATTTAATAAGTGTGTTGATTTGAACATATGCATTCTTTTAACTAGTCTACTGAAAATTGTTATAAAAGAGATTTAAAAATCATAATTATGAAATTGTTTTCTTTTTCTATGTTGAAGATAAACTCACACTGAGTCTTACACTGATCTCTAAACTTTATAAGTAAAAATAATGCTTTCTCTTGCATGTTCTTCCTAGAAACTTATGTTGAGCATCAGCTATCAGTCAGGCATTGCACTAGATAGTGCAAGTACAAACATGTTCAAGATTTAGTCCTTGTCTCAGGTTTGGTGGGTAAGGCAGATATCAATGAAATGATTACACCGATAATTGATGGCAATTGTGCTACACCAGAGAAGTGCATTTATATAAAATTATGTAAAACTAAGCTTACTGTTTAGTCTGAAGTGCCAGAGAAGGCTTCTCCGAGAAAGTAACATTTAGGTGGACAAAATAAAAGAAATCCTAACGTGAAGTTGAATTCTAATTTTGTTGCCAAGGGAGTCTTAATGTGAAGATTTTCAGACCATGACTGTAAACAAAACTCTTTGAAAATAATTTAGTATTTGCAGAGAAAAGAGCATTTGTGTTCTTGTAAGCTCAAGTTTCTGGAAACAGATCCAGGAATAAAAATAAATGGCAGCAATGACTTTTCTTAGAAACCAGAATTCTACGTACCTAATAAGCATTCTATGCAATTTATGGATGTGGAAAAAACATAACTGAATCAGTCAGCCAATGAGTTACAGTGGCAATGCCATTAGGTTACATGATTTGGAGAAGACCACCGTAGTATCAGAAGAATACATAATGCAAATTTACGCATATATAGTTTTTGGCCTACTCTGTTCATAAAGTGCAGACAACATTAATTTATGATACATAAATATTTTATTTATAGAGCCTTTTGAACACTAAAACTTTGCTCAACTAAAGAGAGCTCAGCAATAGTTAATCATTTACACTCTTAAGGGCTAGGATTTGAATGTAGGAAAAGAGCAAACACCATTATGCGTTATTTGTTTTTTGCCAACTTGCTTCTAATGGTCTCTAAAAAAATGAATGCATTTGCACTATAATTTTCATAAAGAGACATAAATTCATCACAAAAGGGCTTCGTTCAGGGAGAGATGTTCAAAACAAACTATTATTTATGTAGGTGAGAATACAAATTGAAACCAAGCCAAATGTATTGATTAAATTATATTTTATTTTCTTATTAAATTTCCCATATATTCTATTTTATTTCATATGATATATGGGGAAAGTAATGATAATAGCTAAAAATTAGTGGGGAAAACTAGAAAACACTAGTGCTCTGCTGTTCTTTCAGACTATAAATCTCACTTGGACAGCTCCTCCATACCCCTCCGCCGATCAGAGGCCTACACTGCTTCAGCATTATCTATGGCTGGGAGGGTAAGTCCACCTCATTTGAGGTTTTATTTGGCAAATCCAGTTAGCTCTCACACTAAATAAAATGCTTCATCATTGCTTTCATATGTAACAAAGATGTTACTTTGGCCTAATCTGCCATTTCTTAGTTTTTATGTTCAGTTTGTAAGACCCCAAGTCAGAAAATGGGCTGCCTTCACAGGGACTTTATTCTAATATTTAGTGAATATTTATTATGTCCTGTGCCTGCAGAAAATACTTGACATCTGTTACTTAATCATAAAAACTCTACAAAGTTATTACTAGTATTGTGATTAATATTACCAATGACCATACTTAAAAATGAAATGTAAAGTCAGTTTAGCATAGTACTTTATACATAGCATATGCTTAATAAACATGTGTCTCATTTACCAATGGCTATAATAATGGAAAATAATCTACTTAGCCACTATTTATACCTCCCATACTTCTGTTACGCCCAGATTGTGAGACCCCAAAGACCACCAAGGAGCCCATTCCGATGCAAACACACGAGGGTCTTTGTTCAAGCTCGAGCAGGGACTCCAACGCACCCCGACGCAAGGGTGATGCTACGGAGCCCCGAACTCAGGGTCGCGGGGCTTTTATTGGAGTTACAGAGGACTTCGGGGCTGTCCAGCTTGGCAGTTTCCTGATAGGTTGATTTTTGTTACAGGCTGTCTTATCAGTACCCGATTGGCTCAGCCCGTCTGGCCTGACCGCAAACTGCCAACCGGAACGTCTTGGGACATAGGCACCTCTTTTAAAATGATTGGCTGTTGTTATTGCTAGGGAAGTAACTAAGGGCAGCCTGAGGCTGCCTAAGTACTTCCTGCGGGGGTTCGGGCCTAGTTCACCCTCAAGATGGAGGCTTTTTCTAAAATGGAATCAGTTAGATTTAGGTCTCACACTTCCTCTTTCAACCAATCCTCAAGAAGCTCATTATCCAACAGGGACTGCAGTTAACTGAACTTTGACTTGTTCTTATTTATCTTCATAATCCCAACAACTAGAAAAGCCCTTTCTCAAAGTAGGTATTTTATAAGTATGCATTGAATTTACATTTAATGGCAGAAAATATTACAGTTTGTCAGTAGAGACAAGATTTATCTTAGCAGTAAATTCTAAGAGAAATTTCATTAATGGATTCCTCCATAAAGGACACCATCTGACCAAACAGACTATTTTTAAGAGTGATATTGTAGATAATACCAACTTAACTTTAAACGCTCTTTTAATACTTAATGATATTAAAAGCTGAATACATGATATAAATCAGAATACAGTAAAGGTATCTCTGCCAGGTGCTATTTTTAGTGTGTTGCTTTTTATCGATTCAATTTGATTTAGGAATAGACCTTAGAAAACTCAGTGGAGTGAATGGTTGAAATTCCATTCATTCTTTAATTTAGTCATTCTACAACTATTCACAGAGCAAATAGGAAGGGTGTAGAATTTATAATGTATCATAGGGAAGACAGTCAGATGACCAGGTAATAATATTAATGTGATAACGATTATCACAGGGGAAGTTTAAGGTGTGATGAACCACATTATTCCTAACATGGAAAAGGGAAGGCTTTTAGGAAGAATAACAAGCTGAAAAGTATATAATGAGTCGAAGCAATTCAAGAGGATGAGAGAGAGAAGTTTGAGGCTGAGGAAACTAAATTGTTCCCCAAGTTCAGTGTGAAGACAGCGCCTGATGTGTCTAGAGGACTGAAAAACAATCCAACTGGTGGACTGGAGTGAACAAGGAAAGAAAGAAACTTACACAGAACTTAATGGTGCAAGACCACATTTAAGGAGTTTCATTGTCCTAAAGAGAATAAGGAGCTTTGAAAGGTTTTAAGCCTGGAGCCCCATGATACCTTCATATTTTTGCATGATCATTCCAGCTTTAGAATATCATCATTAGCATAGAATAGAAACTACTGTTAAGACTGGAAGCAGGGAGACAAGTTACGAAGCTGTTTGAGTAATCCAAAGAATAGATGCCAATAGCTTGAATTTAGATAATACAGTTGGGGATTAAGACAGAATTCATTTGAGATAAACTTAATAAATTGGGGGCGCCTGGGTGGCTTAGTCGGTTAAGCGTCCGACTTTCGCTTAGGTCATGATCTCGCGGTTCGTGGGTTCGAGCCCCGCGTCGGGCTCTGTGCTGACGGCCAGCTCGGAGCCTGGAGCCTGTTTCAGTCTGTGACTCCCTCTCTCTGACCCTCCCCTGCTCATGCTGTCTCTCTCTCTCCTAGAAATAAATAAAACATAAAAAAAATTAAAAAAAAATAAATTGAAAGCAACTGTACTTACTGATATTTGCTTAGAGAAAGTGAGAGAGAGGGAGATGCCAAGGATGATTCCCAGGTTTCTAAGATGGAACACCTGGGTGGATGATGGTGGCATGCACTGCCTGAAAAAAATGAAGTGGTAGTATTTGGAGTGGTACTAATATGATAACTTTAGTTTTGGACACGCTTATGGGACATTCAAGTGAAAAAGTCTAGTAGTTGAAGTAGAGGTTTTCAGTCATGATAGATGTTTTTCATTTAGACCCAATAATTCTTTTGGTAAGAACTGAATAATAGTGATTTCAATCCAGAGTTCTGTCTAGTGTATTTACGAGTAGTTGTGTTGCTTACTGAAATAAAATTTGCATGCTGTTGACAGTTGACAGTGCACGTTGAAATCCTGTTACAGCAATTACAGAAATGTATTGCTTTCCAGACTAAAGCACACAATACACTGCTTCTCCCTCAAAGAACCATCTAGTATTTCAAGTGCTAGGAAGAGTATAAGGTCCAGAACCTAAGATTCTTTGACAAAGAGAATGAAAGACTAGAACAAACATTGCCAATTGATTACTTTGACTAAGAATAGCATATTTATGCTGCATAACAAGCATAGGCCCTTGTGAGATAGTGACACTGACCTTTGAAGAATTTAGTACTTCCTCACTCAGATTATTCAAACAAACAAACAGAAAACAACAACAAAAAACAAAACATTTCATCCCCAGCAATACTCAAGGAATACACAGAAAGTTTTGTTTAAGAACAAATTTCAAAGCCCACAAAATGTCAGTTCAGTAATGTTTCAACCCCACCATATGGGTTAAATGACCCAGACATTCTCCTAATTTAAAAATTTACCTATAACTCATGTGATATTCATTTTAATATAAAAGTTACAAATATAAAATCAGTACTGGAAGATACATATTAGATTTTAGACTTGTTCAAGTGACCCTTGTAGCACAATAGTTTTGGTACTCAGTTAAACATCTGGTATCTAATAGTAGGAAAAACCTATGAGCAAATTGGGGTTTCATTTAGAATTAAACACGGTGATACTTGATGTAGTTCATACTGACCTTTTAACTGTCTCATTTTGTGTTTCATGGTGTCTAGATCAGCCAAAATTTTGTCCCTTTTTAGCCAGTTCTGTTTTTCTAATTTTTCTGCTTTCTGCAAAGCTAGAAAAAAAAAAAAATACATGATGTTTTATCCTGCATTGTGTTATCAACAGTAATTTATCATGCAAGCCAATAATTTATAAAGAACTTTCTGCTGCAAGAAATAGATTCAATTAGAAGTAAGTAATTAAAAGGTAAGGGTCATTAAAAGAAACCTCATTTGAAAGATGACAGGGCTTAAGGCATTTCTTTATGGAATGGAGAGGGGGAAAAAAAGAAGAACAGTGCTGTTTTATTATATAGATTTACCATATGCAATAGCCATATTTCATTTTCCACTTCCACAAACTATTTGGAGGTGATGAAAGCCTGGCTTGGAACCATTCATTTTTTAAACATCCACCTACTGCCTAAAGGGTGCAATTCTTAAAAATGAAAATGTGCAGACAGGTCGTCTTCAGTGTGAATTAAACTCATTTGTTATTTTCTAATGTATACCATTATTCTCAGTCTTATAGACCAAAGATCTCTTTATCAACTAAATTAGACATTTTTCCATGCAGAATACTCCATTCCAGTAAGAAAAAACAGGCAAATCTGCAAATAAAGGAGCATAGCTATCCTTGTGCACATGTTAATTGATGGACCTCCTGTTCTTTGCATAAATGTGATGTTATAATGTTGACATTGTACACATTTGATTCTTAGTGTGACATAAAATGTATTTCTCCTTCTTTTATACACTTGCTTGAAAGCAAGCAAAAACAAAAAACTTACCACTTGGGGATAGAAATGGTTCACCACATGATACCCAAATGGCAATGGGATTTCTGAGGATGAGGGTGAGCAAAGATTCATCTACACCATCCAAAGTATCAGATGTCACAGACTTTGGAAATAATTTGGTT
The DNA here is from genome assembly GCA_017311185.1 of Proteles cristata cristata. Lineage (NCBI taxonomy): Eukaryota > Metazoa > Chordata > Mammalia > Carnivora > Hyaenidae > Proteles > Proteles cristata. Next base: position 647,870 of record JAESUZ010000555.1, read on the forward strand.
TTCTCTTTCATTCTTGGGTTTTCTAGGAAACAAATGACACATTCACCATTGCACAATGAATAAATTTGCCTCCTAAGTTCATTGTTTATTCAAAAGATTTCTTTTCTTATTAATGACTTGATTTAAGCAGGCAATACCTAAGCCAAACACATAAATTTGACCAGAAACTTCATATGCGATCAAATAATTTAAACTAATCTGATTGGAAATATACTTTTAGATTCCTTTCTTTCACTTTACCTTGTTGTGACAGAAATCTGAGGTGTCTACCAAAATAGCTACTCTGAAAAGGAATAAAGTAAAAAGATAAGAAAAGTAAGGAAAGGCTCCTAGAAAGGAAAGGAGCCTTTCTAGACTAAAGCCAGAGATAAAATGTTACAGTGTCTTCATCTTTTAAATGAATAATAGTGTTTATTTCATTCTGCTGTTGGGAAGATTAAAAGGGGAAAAAAGGTAAGTATTTAGAGTAAATAGTCTTTGGCCTAATTAACTGGACAAATATCCAAAAAATGCTAGGTAATATTTTTATTATTAAATGGCTATGAAAACCACAGTGTTTCCGTTTGCTAGAGGTAAAGCACAGTTTGGCTTCTGAGCATCTTAGTGGCCCAAGCAAAGATTCATTGATATTCAAACACAATATCAAGATTCACATGGCCCACATAGAGTGATAAATTCCTCGGAAGATACAACTTTCCCGGTTCCTGAAATCTGAGAATAATTTATTTCAGAATCTTCATATAGGGGTTATTTGTGAGAGAGCAAACAGTATCCTACAGTAGAAATGAACAATAGTCAGAACTTCTAACATGTTGGACATTTCACTAAGACCTCTGCATGCATTATTACATGTAATTCTCAGATTGATACTTTGAGGTAGGTCCATTCTTTTCCTACAAAGTAATTGAAGTTTAGTCACATTGTTAGGTAGGAGCAGAGCTAGGATTAGAAACCAGGCCATATGCCTCCAGAATTTGTACCCATTACCACTGTCTCCATAATAAACATGATACTGACTTTCTGACTAATGTCTGTTTTTTTTTTTTAAGTTCATCAACGCAAACTGATGGCATAACACAAGTCACAATTCAATTAAAGGGGGCTGCCTGCTAATAGACCAGCTTGTTCAAGAATAACCTCTAGAGTATAGAGAGGAAGGGATGGCCACACACTTTTAGTAGTTCAGCATGAATAACATTACTCCCAGCCAAGTTTTAAATAACAATTTAAAAAGAAGAGACTTTGAGATTATAATATTCCAGGACCTAGAGATCAGATATCTATATGCCAAGTAAAGGTCAAACTATATGCTTTAATGATCAGCTAGGCGTTATAAGGTCACATAATTATTTTTAATAACTCATTAGAAAACAGGACAAACAATATCATTGTGAAATAATAGAAAAAACATATATGCTCTCTGCCACAAGTTCCTGGCAGAGAGCTTCTAAATTTCTTTTAATTTTCTAAGTGATTCTTTCTGTCTTTGATCCTGATTCCTGATGCAGAGTTCCTAAATCCTTTGGAATTTCTTAGATGATAGCAATATCTTGTTTTCTAATGAGATGACTTTCAACAGACTCTTGGATGAAGGCTGGTCACCAGAAATACCAAGCCATGATCGAACGTTGGAATTTGAGGTGCTTGGGTGGCTGAGTCGATTAAATGTCTGGCTTCAAGTCATGATCTCTCAGTTCATGAGTTTGAGCTCCACGTCGGGCTCTGTGCTAACAGCTCAGAGCCTGGAGCCTGCTTCAGATTCTGTGTCTGTCTCCCTCTCTGACCCTCCCCTGCTTGTGCACTGACTCTCTCTGTCTCTCAACAATGAATAAATGTTTAAAAAAAAAAAGAACTTTGGAATTTTTCACCCCACCCTCGTTCTCCAAAAAGGGGAGAGCCTGGACATGGAATTAGTGAACAATCATGCCTACATGATGAAGTCTCCATAAAACCCCCAGAAGCACAGGATTTGGAGACTTCCTCAGTTGGTAAACACTGGGAGCTGGTAGGAGAGGAGTGGCAGGCTTAGAGAGAACATGGAGTTTCTTTGCCCCTTCCCACATACCTTATCCTACTCATCTCTTCCACCTGGACGCTTATCTGTATCTTTTATCACATCCTTTTATAATAAACCAGTAGACACATTTCCTTGAGTTTTGGAAGCTGCTCTAGCAAATTAACCAAACTGAAGGAAGGAGTCATGGGAATTTCCAATTTAAGCCAATTGGTCAGAACCACAGGTCTGGACATCTGAAATGAGAGGTGGTGGGAGGTGTAGTCTTGTGGGACCGAGCTCTTAACCTGTGGTATCTGATGCTGTATCTAGGTAGATAGTGGCATAATTGAGTTAAATTATAGGACACCCAGCTGGTGTTGCATAATTGCTTGGTGTGGAGGATAAAAACCACACATCAGTTGTCGGAAGTGTGAATGTGAAAAGAATGTGAGAGTAAAGAAGAGACACACAGGAAGAAGAGTGGGTTTTCCCTACTCAATTCTATACACAATAATGATAGTTAGTAAACATCAACCAGACAGTACTCCAAGTGACATACACATTTATATATAAATTCCTATTCATATATACTCTTATGAACACACATTCATACCTATGAGGACCAAATGAGTATACATTTACATGACCATCAGTTTAAAATTTGTAAAATGAGGAAACTGAGGTACAAGAGTTTAAACAACTTGCTCAAGATGATTCAGCTAGGAAGTGACAGAGCTAAGATCTGAACCCTGGTATTCTAGCTCCAAAACCCAAATTCTTAACCTTTAAATGATGACTCTCAGTACAACAATGGAAAGCTGAGATCACTCTGGTCAATCACTGTAAGCAAGACTCATTTTCATTTAGCAAACCGCTGATGGGGACATAGTTTGTCCCTGTTCTCAAGTTGTACGTAGTTAATGAAACACAAAGATAAAGATGTAGACAGATTCATTATAATACAGTGTGCTCACAGCTATAATACAGGTGCTTTCACTGGAGCTTCTGGGAGTTTTAGAGAAGCAGTGGAGATGGGCAGGCGCACATAAGGACACTGGGGCATTGATCTGACCACACTTTCTTAAGTGGTCTCCAGTTGGTTTTGGTTTTAAATTTAATAACAAAAGCTGCTCATGTTACATAAAGCAGCTAAAATATCAAACATATTTTATACATTTTAGGCGATTTATTTACTGTTTTGGTGCTGACACCAAATTTACATCCTTTAAAAAAATTTTTTTTGTTATTCTGCAAAGTAAAAACAATATGAGAACCTCACGTGAGAGTAGCAATCTGTCATTTTGTAATTGTAGAAGCAGAGACTGAATCAAAGAACTACAACTTTTTTATGATAAAAATAGGGAGAATCAACTAAATTCTGATTTGTAGAAGACAACCAACCTTTTATACTTTTAATAGTTGTTTCTTTTGTTCCCATAGCAGCTGCCTTTTGCTCCTTTTGCTCCTCGGTGTTTCTCTGGATAAAAGATTCATCCAGAGCCCATAAAACCAAATCACGTAAGGAAAGGATTGTGGTCCCATCTTTGGTATATACTTTGGAGGCTGCTCTGGCAAGACCCAGCTGCTCCGTGCATTCTGTAAGAAGCTAAATAACAAAGACTGTAAGGAACTGATGAGACCAAATAGTGATAGAGCTGGCAATAATTGTGAAGAGCTTATTATCTTAAAATTTGAGAAAATCCTTTAATTTGGGAAAATAGAAAAGTGAATAACTACTGATTTGATCTTCGTTAGAGACAGTTTTTTATATTAGATTGTCTGATATAATTTCATGAAATTAGTCCACTCAAGCTGTGAAAATTAGCCCCAAAACTATACCACAGCAGCTGTATACTTAATCATTAATCAGTTAACGTATTTTATCTTCAGAGTATTTATTTTCTAAGAAGTGTTCAACTTAAAGATCCACTTTCAATTTTGTTGCTTTATAATGAATAAAAGTTAACACTTCACACTAATGAACTGCTTTAAAATAAATGAGTAGTTGACTTTCAAACCCAAACTGACACACTATTACTTCCATTTTGTGGATAGGAAAACAGGCTGAAAGGTTAATATTTTTGCCCAAGACTACAGAATCCAACTGTGGAGCTCAGGATGAATCTTGGAGTTGGTAACTTTTGTGATTTTCTTGGTCCACGGAACAATATCTTAATAAAAAAGCTATTTGTATTCATCCAAAACGGTGAGTGAATGAGTAGATGTATATGTGTGTGTTTGCAAGGTCTCCAGAGTACTCTGTGTCATATTTAACGTTGCTTGTAAAATATGCTGTTAAAGGCACTGCCCAGAATATATAGACAAGATAATCACCTAACAATGGAAGGACAAAGCTGGGTTTGGGCCTTTTGAGCTCTCCTTCCTTCCTGTGACTCTAAGGAGGAGCCTCTGCGACAGGTACCACATATTCCTTCCTAACACAACTCTTGCTTCTCCAATTTAAGAATGAAGTGAAATAACCTGTCAACAAATAAATGCTCATTTTTTCCCAAATGATAAATGAAGTAGCATCTCTTAGAATATTCAAATGACATACAACTTGAAGGTAGAATGGGAAGGAAGGCAAACAAACAAACAGAGGAATTCTGTCTAGCTTTAGCTCCCCCTGTTTTTATAAATCTTTGCTATGGAGCCAATCGAGAAACCATGTTTTGGTTTCTCATTTTTCTGAGTCTGTATCCAAAGAAGTACCATAAAAAAGAGTATCTTTAGGAAAACAGATCTTGATCTCATCAGCTTAAATTAGTGAAACTGGCCAAAGACATTTATCTTTCAATCCCATTGCTTTCTTCTTGTCAGAAGAATGACTATTATCATTACCTCTAAGGATGCAAGAAACATTTAAGTGATAGCCACTTACTGTGGGGAATGTTCCAGCCACAATTAACTTCCCATTTCGATATCCATCTCCATTTTTGTATGCAATTATTTTCACTGCCTTCTGGTGCATAGCTGCTACACCAATATGAGATATAACACGCGTGCAAGTCCTCATCCTTAAAGATAACAGACGTTCTTCATAATAACTTAGCGTTTTCTCAGCCTCATAAGAAGATAAATCAGCCTGATTAAGACAAAACGAAACAGAGGTCTACTCAAGCTTTTTATTTTAGTTTCTGTTATTTTGGTATATTTGGGTCTCTTAATTTAATAAATATCTGCATGTACATGTGTGTGGTATCTAAATTTTGAAATGCTTATTCCACATGCTATAAGTATTGGATACCACAGTGGGAAGAACATTGAGTCAGAATTCAGTTCTCTTTCCAGCCCTGTCATTGAGTCCTTAGGTGACTGTAGGCCTCTGGTTTGTATTTCTGGGCTACACCTGTTTTCTGCTTTGCCTTCTCCTGTGACAGGAGTTGGGGAAGAAGGATGCCAGGACCAGAGAAGTAACGGGATGCTGGCACCGCAGGTATTCTCTTAGTCTTTGATCCCATCCTGTGGTGGCTGACTGAAGAATGGGGAGGCGAATGAATGCAGTCTTAACCACACAGGATGGGTTCAGCTTTTGGCTTAGTCCAGCAAAGCCAGGATGGCAAGAAGGGATTCCTCAAGACTCTGCAAATCAAGAGAGGTAAGAGGGATGCTAAGTGAAGTCTCCCTTAGCTGCTGACAAGCTTTCGTATTTATTAAGCATACATTCAGGGAAATATTGTGCAATACGCCAGTGGGCTATGTACCAATAAGAACTTACAGAAAGAATGCAGAAAAGCAGTGCGTTCCCAAGACTACAAAAGAGCAGATGCAGAAAGCAGGGTGGAGAACAAGATAAGACATTCCATAGATAACATGGTCTAAGGAATTCATGGGCACGGGCAGGACCCAGCCCCGATATACACATTAACTAGATACTCTCCCACTGTTTTCTCTGCAAGTCCAGAAACCAGTTTTCTGCTTTGCAATGAGTTCCCTACAATCTCCTAAGCCAGGACATAGCTATTTGAGTTCCCACAACACAGTAATAAGGGTGGTGAATATCACATGTCACCCTTCCCTTTCAAACCCTACTCAGGATGCTGCTTTGAGGGAAAAATTCTGTCTGAGATGCTGTAACATTGGGGATTCTTTCCAATCAGCTCACCACCACCTCCTAACCCCATCATCACTAAAGCAAAGCCAAATGCCTTCAGACTTCCCCAGAGGACTTCCTTTCTCCATCAGAGTTACTGTTGTACTTAATGTTTATTGCAACTCTTCCTGTCCCCTCCAGACTGCTCCCATCCTGCACTGTGTATCTGGTTTAGGGGAAAGAGGAAAGATATCCGGAAATAGACTGGCCAAGCCTCAGAGAGCACACTCAAGTTGGAAGGTTTCTCTTAGGAATTGCTCCTTTTTATATAGATGTGTAAGTTCCCCTTAGCACATCTTACTCTAAACTTGAAGGAGTGGATTTTTAAAATGGTGCCATTTTAAATTAAGATCACAGGAAAGTGGCAGAGATTTTTTTTTTCTCCAAGAGCTATAAATAGTATTAGACATGGATGAAGGAATTCAGGCATCCAACCTGAACAGTCATTAACAACATGTCAGATTCCCCCTGCAATGTTCCATACTAGTAAAAAGAAGTTTTCCCTGTGAATATAGACAAAAAAGCTGCTCCGCTAAGTAAAGATTTGCAGTTGTTTCTTCATCTAAAAGCAACACAGAGAGCAGTGGAAGGTGTCAGTAGATGATTAAAGCCGCAGAAGTGCCCAATTAACTTCAAAGAGTGTATCGAGCTATTAATAGACAATGTATTTTAAATTACAATGGGGAAAAGGAAATCAATGCAGGTGGAATGGTAAAGATGCATCAGAGGAAGATGAATTGGATGAGTGGAGATGAACTTGAGTGCAAGGCAGATAATGAATGCATCGAAGTTTCCAAAGTGATGCCACACATGTTTAGCAGAGTTCAGGTCATTACACACCTTTGCCAAACTGATGACCTTGAAAGGCCCTCGTGAGAAGGGCTTCTGGGTCTTGGAGCCAGAGGCACAGAGGAATGGCATCCCTGGAAGTGACTGTTTCAGTTTCTTCTCTCCTCTCATGGATTGTCCACATGCTAAGCAGAGCACAATTTTCTTCTCTCCAGTGGGTGAGAGATAATAGTATCCCTAAAAAAAGGAACAAAAATGTTTTTATGTAGGCACATCTAAATTATGATAGCGTTTTTGTAGAATACTTTACAATACAAATAAAGCTCTTATATAATCCACAAATGCTAAATTTGAAATCTCAACATGAATGCATTATTTTGCTCCCTAATAACTATACTAAAAAAAAAACCACATTTCTAAATTCTATTGACTGAAAAAGCCTAGTGGCAATGACAATTCAACATCAATGAATATAACTTATGTCAAGAATCAGAGTTTCTTAGAGGAATAGCAAGTTACACATTTGGGGCAAGAATATATAAGATATATTCTTATATATAAGAATCTTATATATAAGATAAGCAAGTGCCTGGGAAGAAAAGAAGCCATCCAGGAGTAAAGAAGTCATGTTAAAAAGACACAAGAACCAACATGAAGGAGCCTCCATGGGCCCAAACACGGACAATTTGGAAACAACAAAAAGAACACTATAGATACGTTTAAATATATAAATCCCATGAGCTCGTAATGATGCTACAACTGTAAGTAAAAATAACAGTTAAAAAAACAACAAAAACAAAACCACAGCTTATCGGAGTCCACTCGAAGTAAACTGACACCAATCGATAACTCTGACAACTGGCCAGTAGAAAGTGTGGCAGATTATTTGCAAAGATGGTCACAATAAAACCTCCCCATCCTTGTTTGCATGTCCTTCTGAAATGTGACTGCTGCTCCTCCAATCAAGAAATCTTTCTCCTTTGTCCTTTCCTTGAATCTGAGCAAGGGCATGTGACTTGCTTTGGCCAATGTAACGTTAGTAAATGTGATGATGCAAGCAGGTGCCTAAGAAGTGCTAGCGCATTGGAGCTTGTTCTCTTTTGGCTGCAACTGGAACCCTGAGACCACAGTGTGAACACATTTGAGCTAGGCTACGTAGGAAACCTTGAAGAGAACCAAGAACCCCAGCTAACTGCCTGCTAACCTCCTCTAGACATGTGAAGACCATCATTAACCACTCAGCCCCCATAGAACCACCAACCTACTAACATACCACAAGATGACTACATATTAGGGTCACATTAGTGACCAGCAGAGTTGCCCCACTGAGCCCAGCCCAAATTATGGGCCAACAGATAAAAAAAAAAAGTTCTTGGTTTAAACCACTAAGTTTTCATGTTGTTTATTATACCACAAGAGAGAAGTGAGATAGAAAGAATAAACATTTATTCTACCATCCCTTACAAACCATATTTTTGAGTACTCAAATACCTAGTTGAAGAGGATAAATCTCGTTGAAACTCTTCCTTACATTAAAAGTTTAGCTAATAGGGTGCCTGGATGGCTTAGTCAGTTAAATGTCTGACTTCTGCTCAGGTCGTGATCTCACGGTTTGTGAGTTCAACTCCTGTGTTGGCGGCTCTGTGCTGACAGCTCAGAACCTGGAGCTTGCTTCAGATTCTGTGTCTCACTCTCTCTCTCTGCCCCTTCCCTGCCCACACTCTGTCACTCTCTCTGAAAAATAAATAAACATTAAAAAAATAAAACTAAAAAAATAAGTTCAGCTCATAAATTTGAGGAAAATGACAGAATTAGACAAAACTGACACCTCTTTTGTTTTGAGAGAGAGAGCGTGGAGCAAGGGAAGGGGGTGGGTGAAGAAAGAGAGAGAATCTTAAGCAGGCTCCATGCTCAATGTGGAGGTCAATGTGGGGCTTGATGTCATGACCCTGTAATCATGACCTCAGCCAAAATCCAAGAGTCAGATGTTCAACTGACTGAGATACCCAGGCACCCCTAATATTGACCCTTTTGAAACTCTGAATGAAATAACTGATTTAAGGAATGATAACCAAAGAGTGACACTAGATGGAAAATCATTGTGAGATTTGTTACATGTGAGATTAGGTTGTGATCATGCCCACTTACACTTATTATCCTTAAAAATGGAAAATCCAGACATTGTACCCCTGCTTAAGTGGTCAATATGAAATATACCATAACACCCATGACAATTCTTGTCAGAAAATGTTGAACATAAATCTAATTACAACTCTAGTGTTAAATTCCTTTTACAGGAGTCATGTAGCCTAGAGAAACAAGTTTAAAAATGCCACAGGAAGTACAAACAGACAACAGACAAATCCAAATTAGAGGCATTCTATAGGACAATTCTAGATTCTACAACCAAATGTCATACAAGGAACTTGTTTGAATCATGACTCACACCAACCAACAATAAGAATTTTTTAGGAGAACCTAGGAAATTTGATTAAGAACAGGGTACTTGATAGCCGAAGTGCTATTATTAATTTTGATAGGTATGATAATGGCATAATTATGTAAGAAAATGTTCCAATTTTTTAGAGGCACGTTTAAGTTTAAGGTGAAATAGTATCATTTCTGGGGTTTGTAAATTTTGTAAAACCTTGATAATAGTTAAATTTGGATGACAAATATAGGAGGATTCATTGTACTATTATATTTTTAATATGTATGAAAATCACCATAATAAAATGTTAAAGTACTTTTATATAGACTCTTTAATTTGCTTTGCTCCTCACAAGGCTAAAAGTTAAGTAAACCCAGAGTTAACATCATTCTCAATCAATTTATAGATAAGAAACAAAGGCTAAAAGAGGGAAGTTTTCATACAAGGATACTTAAGTAGTACATGGGAGAAATGAAATATAAAACTTACTCCTGATTCCAAGTTCTTGGCTTTTTTTGCCTTTGTCATATTGCTTCAACTACTCCCTTTAAGTACATAGAGTTAAATCAATTCAAAGCCAACATTTAAGTGATACTTTTGAGGACGTAATTCTTAAATTCCACTATGGATTTCTCTATATGTACATACAACTTCCATTTTTCTACACATCAATGAAAGGCAGAAGATTAAAACATCCCTGCTTAGATGGAAATGAATATTATGTGCAGAATCATTTCCATAGAAAAGCATAGGTTTCATGATACTTGTGTGCCAATAATTTTCCTTATTGTACTAAAGAAGCCCATTGAAAGTATCTGGAAACTGTATTTTTCATTCATTAAAGCATCAATCCCCACCACTGTGGTGCTACAGGTTTGATGATTTCTGAGTTGTTCTATTTTGGCAATGGTACATACATAATGTAAACTATTTTTCATTAATTAATTTACACTTAATACTGCTTGGAAACTGCTGATGGAAAGAAAAGTGCAATACATTTGGGGAGTTCCCAGGTTAACTATGCCTGTAGAACTCAGAGTTTATTTAAAAGTTCAGTAAGTCAGCTACTGGTATTCTGTGCAGAATACTAGGGAATTGATTTGACTAATTCTTTTTTCTATAAAATTTCCTTGATTTATTGAAATAACTAACTTGATCTGTTCATTTGGCCTTATAGACATATGGTCTATTACATGGGATTAGTCTGATCAATAATGACTGTACTATATGTATAGTAGGTAATGTGATTGTGAATAAATTATTCAGTGTCTTCATCATATTTATTATTTAAATGAGACAACATGTGTGAAAATCACTAAGATTGATCAGTATGTAACGTATAGTAGCTATCAAGCATGTAATAGTTACTTCATATTTGCTTTCTTTTTCTTAACTATCCATTAGGATAAGATCTAGAAAAGGAGTTCTTAACCTACATCCCAAATGGATTTCAAGGGAAGTCTACAAACTCCCTAAAGCTTGTATGAAAGGTGTTTGTGTTCATATGTGTGTTTTGGAGGAAAAGAATATGCATAATTTTTATGAAGTGCTCAAAGTCTGTATCTCAAAAAAGATTATAACCAACCACTGGCCTAGAGACTTTGTACAATGAGTAGATTTCTCCTTGGCCCAGGAGAAGGTTTTAATCTGTGAATCAATCTCAGAATTGACATATTATTGTACTCTTCAGATTAATCATATTAACTTCTAACAGACAGGCTATCACTTAATCTTTTAGAGCAAATCATTGTTAGAAAGTGGGAAGTTGTATTTTGGTTAACATAAATAAAAGAACATCATTATTATATGGTTAAAAGAAAGGCACTAGTTTTATAATCATTAAGGCCTAAACTCTAGGACTCCCTTCTTTATTTTTTTTAATTATAAAATACTTCAATCATACAAAACAGCACAGTATAGTGAACCTCCATGAACCCATAATCAGCTTCCCCAATTACTATCTGGATGTAATAGGAGTTAGCAAAAATAATTTGCATTTTGTCTAGATTCACTAAAATCCAACCAAGTTTTAAATGCTTGTAGGGAAAATATGCCAAAGTCACAAGATGGCCACTAAATACAATTAACTAATAATTGGATTGTGTGGTCCAGGAAATTGAGGACTTTACTGGTGATGAAATAAGAGTGCTGTGATTGCTATTACAAACCAAAAGTTATTGATGAAGCCATTGAAAGTGGAAACTGTTTAAATCTAAAAATGACCTTAGAAGGCTGTTTGAGCTTCTGCTTAAAGATCTCATTTGGCGAAAAGAGCCATTTTACATTGCATTGGAATCATGCTGATGTATCTTCTATGCTGATTAGCAAGAAGCATCAATGGCAGCAAATGGCCTTCAAGAATTATCTTAGAGAAAGCAAGTTGCATGTATGATTTTAGGAGGAGTTCAGAGTAAAACCCACGTGCCAACTATCTGATGTGTGGCACTGCAACCAGCATGTTTCTAAACAAAATGGTCAAGTAGAAAATTCTGGTACTTAAAGTATCAACCTCTTCTACAGCAGAACACCAAGATGTCCACTGAGACCTCAACCCACACCCACTCTTCTACTGTCCCTCACACCTTTCATGCCACCACCCTCTAAAACTCACCCTCAATTCCACCATCTATCACTGTAATTGCTCTCTCCTTTTCTTTCCCAACAGCTGAACAGTTCTTCCTTTCCTACCTCTTTCAATAAAAACATGAGTTGTACAATCACTGGAAAATTTCAATCATACACCAATGTATGATAAACCACCCTCTACCATTCACCCAGCTTCAACAATATCAATAACTACCAATCTTGTTTCATCTGCATTCCCACCCACTCCTACCTAGATTACTTTGAGTAAATCCCAGGCATTATATCACTTCATTCTTAGATATTTCAGTATGTATTTCTAAAAGATGAAAATTATTTTATCATAACTATAATATCATAATTAAAACTAGCAATGATAATATCTTAATATAATGAAATATTTAGTCAGTATTCAAATTTCTAGTCATCTCTCTCCTTCTCTTACAAATATGTTTGAAATAGAATCAAAATGAAGTCAATACATTATAACTGGTTTATATACCTCTTAAATTTCTTTCCATCACTATATTCCTCCTATATCTCTTTCTCTCTTTTTACTTTTATTGTAATTTGTTTGTTGTATTTTTTGTCAGTTAAGATTTGATGATTACGTGGTTACACAAATGTCTTTTATCAACTTCCTCTATCTCCTATATGTCTAGTAAATTATTAGAATGAAAGACTTGATTAAATTCCAGTCACGTTTTTGTGGGGAGGAACACTTCATAAGTGGTACTAAGTACTTCCATCAAGGGGTACATGTTACCTGTTGTGTCTCTGTAATACTATTAGCTACTGTTAATCATTGGCTAGATCAATTACTTTATCAAAGTTCACAACATAGTGACATCCCAAATTTTTCATGCCTTATTCATTTCTTAACTGGAAATGAATTCCTATGGAGTGAAACTTCTCATCTACTATTTTGTTTTCCTAACATACAGTTTATAAAGGAAGGAAAAAAATAAATGCTTGATTCTTTATTTCCTAGTTGTCAAAGGAACTACTTGGTTCCTTAGCATCATCTAACTGTGATCAATGAATTATTGTTATTCTTATCAGTATGAACATACGGATTTAAACATATCTGATGCATGTCAATCTTTCCCATTGATGCTTAAATTGTTTTGTCTTTGGGCTGGGAGTATTTAAAGTTGACTTGATTCCTTTTAAGATGAGCTTGGTAGTCTTTGACAGCATATTTCCTAACCGGTATGAGTTCACGGACAAAGGAGGAAAGGGTTGCCAGGAGGATAGCATAGTCGAAACCAAAGACATGCAAAATGGTATGGTAAATTTGGACAAATGTAAATTATTTAGCAAAGCAGGAAATTTTGGGTGAAGGAGAAGAGGCAGCTATTCAGAGATGTCTGAGAAGCAGAGTAAAGAGGATCTTGGAGAATCTTGCAGTGTGCATTATGAGATTTCTGCAGGCCAATATTTATCAATAAGCTTGACATACTGACCCACAAATCCCTCAGGTATTTGTAAAGTATCCAGCAATTCCTTACTAATAAAAATTATAGGACCAAATCAAGAATTATTTCCTTAGAAATTAGAGTATAGGTATTCCACTTAGACTTATGTTTGGTATAATGCAATATAGGTAAAGTCACTTACAATCATTTGGATTTTATTATGCTTTCTTTAGTAGAGTGGACATTTAGTGTAGCAGGCATACCTGTGAGAGTGTAGTAGGTGTGATTATCTTCACTCATGAGTGTTCTGGTAAACTGATGATGGACCAAAGATGGTGGTAATGACAGGGAGCCATTGAAACAATATAAACAGTAGGTAATACCAATATTTCTTCATTGTTTCCTAACCAGAATCACAGAGTCTAAATTATTTCATTCACAAATCAGTGTTTAATTTGTGTGAATATGAGGTTTTCTAGAAAAAAAATTCTGGCTTTATTAAATTACTCCATTTTCTCCTGTTTTTCTTTTATCCTTAGTGAAAAAGAACCACTTACTGGTTGGTCAATGTTTTCCTCTTTAATCACGGAGGATGTACAAATACCAGCATAATTTGCTGCTGTGACTTCCTTATCTAGTGAAGTGCTATGAAAGGCCATAAAAGCTTTGATATTTTCCATGTAATTCCACTTTTGATTGGAAGTCCCATTATTATATGGTTTATATTTCTGGAAAAAAAGGATGAAATATGGAGTAAAACAGATAGAAGAGTTTATGATTTATTTATAGCTGTCAAATATTTCATTGCATGAATTCAAAAAGTATAGATAATTATCAATTCTATTACATTGTAATAACTACTAGTTACATTTGATAATCATATACACACATTTTTCTTATTTATAAATATGCATTCTTTGATTTACAAAAATGAAATCAGAAAATGCATACAATTTGGTAATTGCATTAATTTTTTTTAAAAACTTACAAATATTCCATGGGGCACCTCAATAGCTCAGTCAGTTAAGTGTCCAACTCCTGATCTAAGTTTAGGTCTTGATCTCAGGATCATGGGCTTTTTTTTTTTTTTTTTTTTAATTCTATGAAACTTTTCCTAATATTTTAAAAGGGTATATATACTATTTAATCTCAGTGATGTTTTACTTTACCAGTCCCCAATAGTTAAACATGTAGATTGTTTCGTCTACAGCCATACAACCCTGAACGCGCCCTATCTTGTCTGATCTCAGAAGCTAAGCAGGGTCAGGCCTGGTTAGTACTTGGATGGGAAGCATTTAGATTGCTTCTCAGGTTTTCCTTATTATACACAAAAGAACAATCAACAATCACAAATAGATTTTCATGTAAATACACGATAAATTCTTTAGAACAAACTTAAGTACAATTGCTGGTAAAAATAACAAGATAATTTTTAAATATTATGGTACATATATAAAGCTTTATCATATCCAAATGCTTTTTAGAAAGGTTATTCTAGTTTACACTTACACCAATAGTATAAGAAATCGCCTATTTTCCTTACGTTCTTGCTCAAATATCATCGATTTAATAAATAAAAAATAGTACCTTGTTATTTTAATTTATTTTTTATTGGTTATCAAGAAAGGTTATTGCTTTTTTTAAAAAATATGAGTACAGTCAGTTTTATATGTAACAAAAACAGCATTTTCTTCTAATTATAAAACTTGGCTGAGACATAAGTAAAGAAATGAGTAGTTTCAATTTTAGAGAACTTAAACCTGTAGATGAGTTCCAACTAAACATATCATGACACCTCAAGAAACTTTGTAATGAATAGCACTTCCTTTACCAAGGAGAGATTGATAGTAAAGAGGAAAATAAATGGGTCTTAAGAACTGATTTAATAGGTCAGACAATAGAGCATCCCTAAGAGGCCTAGAAAACAAAGACTATATTTCAAGGAACAGAGAGTGGGGGGCGGTGGGTCTAGTAACATTAGTCTAGTGTGCCTCATTTTTATTATTTCACGTGAACTTTAATATTTTCTCACAAATTGATTGCTTCAAGAAATAAAAACAAAATATCAGCAAAGAAAGAAATCTTGAAAAGTAATATAAATTACCTTGAGATCAAATGCATTTCTTAAAAATGGGAACCTTAGGGGGAAATGTCAATATCTATAATTTTATGGAACTGATTAAGGTACTAAATTTGTATCTGCATGAGGTTTTAATCTCACTGTGTCCCATGACAAAGAGGCACCTGACAGGGAAGAATGTAATGTTATATACACTATGCCTCCTAGAATAAATTTTTAGTCCATATTTGTCATCAGGGTAGAAGACTTAATTAAGCTTTGATATTTGTCCAGATTGCTCTATCCCAATTATGGATTCAGGACCTGCCAAACAAGCTGCCTCATTGCTATTAAAAACATGGAATAAAATAAGTGTATTTTAGAGACAATTATTCTATTCAACAAAAAGATGGTGAATACTGTATAGAATACAGAAAATAACTTCAGAGAAGGGGTGCTCCTAAATTTTCTTCCTTCATAACAAGGACAAATACTTGTCCAGTTAGGGAATATCTTTGGTTATAAGTAAGGATGACAGATAGACATGAAAAAAAGAACTCTACAGATCTTTATACAAAACTCAGATGAGCCCAGATTTCTCTGAAATCTCCAAAAACTGTCTGACTGCTGTAAGCATTGGCAAAAGTATGTTAAAAGTATATTTCAAATGAGTCTCTCAGTAGAATTAACATATATGAGTTCACATCCTTCAGGAAGATCTCTCTGACCATGCTCTTTCCCTTCAGATGCCAGGTAAGAGAGGACTTGCATATGTCTCAATCACTGAGCTTAAAGCACACGCATCTAACAGCTCTTCACTTGACCATACCCACCACTAAGACTGTATGAATGCTACTGGGATAATTTTGCATGCTTGCCCTTGGATTTGATTTAAGTAACTAGCATAGCTCCTGACATGCAGCAAGCCCACAGTCACCATCTGTTGGATTAAACTAAATTAAGAGCTACATGAACATGTTGAATTTGAAATCTAGGCAGACTATTGTAAATATTTTAACAATGGCATTCAAGACAGGTTTCTATGACAGCCATTGTCTTTCTTCACAACACAGAAGTATAGAGCTTTACTTAACCTTAAATAAAGGGTCATGATTACTACTTAGCCTATATATATATCTTACCTGAACAATAACTGGATAGCCACAGACTTCATTTCTTGCTTTGGTCATAGACACTGCCAGCACAAGGTCTAGGTTACTCACTAGGTGAAAGGTCCTTGGGAAAACAGGATTAGGCATGTTATCAACTAGCATAACCAGATCAGAGTTCCCTCTGTGCCACTCACCAGTGTGTTGCCTCTTAGTTCTATACTTGCTCTGTGATAATGGATATGAATCCTTTAAGCATTTCTTCCCTACCGGAGGATAGCATTAAGCTTTTTCAGTAGAGAGTGCTGGAGAAACACTGCAGGAGGAAGGGTGTTTGCTCCTCTTGTTCTTCCTGGTTGCTGCATGAAGTCAGCAGTTGGAAGTGAGGGCATCTAGTGATGTTCTGTTCCAACCAGTTGCTCAGAATATGTAGTCCCTGGGAACCCTCACCTGCCTGGCCTGGTAACCATTTGCTTGTGGCCTTCCTGACATGGACATCACATGCTCTAAACCTGCTATACTAGCACCCCATTCCCTTTTTATGCCTTTGTGCCCTCAAACCAGCTGCACCCCCATGTATATTGCTTCCTGCTTGCATAGCAACCACAGACCAAGTCTGGCCGGGCAAACCAACAGATTTCCGCCATCCAGTTAGCTGATCCCATACTTTTTCTAATGAGTTCTGAATTCCAGCTTTGAGAAAGGGCCCAATTTTAAATTTGTCCTCAACCCCCTCAGCTCCAGAGCACCATACAGAAGATTTTTTAAAATATATGATAGTTACTTTTTTATTATTGTTTAAAAAAGTTTTATGTTACATATCCCATGTAAATAACTGGGTTTCTGTCTCCAGATTGTACCCATACTGATGATACACCTTCATCACCTGACCTGCTATTTATTATGAGAGGCTCTGTGACAGAAAGATAAAGAACATGGATTCTGGAGCCATGGTGTCCGAATTTGAATCCAGAGTCTACCTCTCAATAGCTTAACTGTACTGTGCCTCAGTTTCCTCATTTGTAAAACAGGATAATAGCACATGCCTCAAAGGACTCTTGTGGGAATGAAATGAATTAATGCAGAGAAAATGCAGAGAAAATTGCCTAGCACATATCACTTAGAATGGGCTACTATTATTTATGGTTGTGATTTTTTTAGTAGCTTTTCGATGAACTCTCTTTTTCTAAGAGAGTATTCCCTAAAATTCCAAGATATATGTAAATATTTTTAAGTTATATAGGAGGTCACATAAAGCCTCTTTGACTGAAAAAAGGAAGAAAATGATTGGGCTAAAACCCTCGAATTCTTTTCCTTGCATCACTTAAAAGCAAAAATAAGCCAAACATTCAAGAATCTTGTCTGTATAGAAAAAGCCAATTCTTTGTGTCTGTCAACATAGTGACATTACACATTGGCAGTGGCATTCCTGCTGCGGGAAATAGAACTTGTCCTATAAAAGTTAATGATGTGAGAGTGGGTGTCTGGTATAAAAGCAATATATTTCTCCTTTCAAGACTTCAAAAATTCCAGATATCAAATTTAAACTTCTGAACATAAAACAATATAGCCCATTTTAAAGAATTTACAAAATACTGGAAAATACAGAAAAAATGGTAACAGAATTTTAAACATTCCTCATATTAGTATAAGATAATCACTATTAATCTTATAGTGTATTTCTCCCTCCTATTGTTAATTAATGATGTATCTTTTTAAGTGAAAATGGATATTGGATTTTATCAAATATCTTTGTAGCATTCCTCAAGACTGGGCACTGCGCGAGAGCTGGTATTCTAAATTGCTCACCTGTGTAGCCTCCCTGTCTACACAGTTTGTGTCTTGCATTTTCATTGACACTCAATATTATTCAAATGAACAAATGATTGCACATTTCCTGCAATGACCTACTGAGGTGCCAAGATTAGCTACCTAGCTATCTATGTTTCTGCTGCTTAGAACAGACATAGCAACTTCTCCCATGCTTCAGTGCCATGCTCAGCCATCACAGTGTTGGTTTTTCTTTTCATTTTTAAACACTACAGTCAACTCGCCCTTGCCCTTAGCAGGAGTGCCTACATTTTGCTGGAAGCTTGAATTTATATACAAGTGCCTAAAACCCACTCTGCCAAATAGTAGTGTGAGAACTTAGTCTGTGTCCCAGTAATATCCAGCATGACACCACAGTCCTTTCCACTAACCCAGGGGATGAGTGCTTACAAGTCCCTTAATCTCGAGCCTCAGTTTACCTAGTTTTGAAATCAAGTGATTAAGACTAGAAAATTCTAAATATTTTTTTAGCTACAGATTCTATGACACTGGATTTCTCCCTATATAATTCTAAGTCCTGTTGAGGGGATTTTCATCCCTGAACAATTTTTCATATTTCCCTTTAGAAGCCAAATGATTAACTCAAATTTTTCCAAAGTTGAAAATGGGAGAAAGATGCCAGGTTATCTAAAAAGTTCACTCGGACCACTGTTATGTGTGCCTGGAAACCAAGTGAATGCATCTGTGGCAATTTCTTACTACCTTTCAGTGCCCCCTTTGCTCATTTCTTGCACTTCTAGCCTAGACCATGTGCTATCTTGTTATCTTGTTCTCACAGCCATAATTTCCCTTAAGAGATTTTGCTGATAATTGCTTATAAGATTTCCTAGTTCTTTTGTATGTTAAATAGAAAGCCAAAATGAAAAGGTAATCCCAGACCCAAAGGACTGAATGAAAGGACTAATTGTAGAAAATTCTCAGCACAGTGACAGCCACTTGGTACCTCCCATTATATTGTCAGTGCTGGTCGTGGTCCAATCAATGTTTTGCAGAGTTTTAGGCAAATTTCTCTGTTTTTACTTTAAAAGGCTTCCCCTCCTCACAGGCTTTTTCCACACCAATCAAGATAAAAAGCAAAACCAGTGACAGACACTGAGCAAGACTCAGAACTCACCCTCTTTTCCAATGACCAAATATTTCTGAGTTAAAACTCATTATGCTTGACTTTCTCCTGTCTCAGGGTCTCTCCTCTCATTCCCCATTTGTGTCCACCTCAGTTGATCTGTCACACTCAAAGTCCAACTTGGGCTCGAGTAGGACATCCACTATGATACAGTAAGCTATATGGCTAAATTCTAGAAACGTACAGCTGGGTAGCACTACCTCTCTAAGGGCAAGGATTTTCATCTCTTTTCTTCTTAGCTAAAGCACCAGCACCTAAAAACACTGTGTTTAATAACCTTTTGCAACAGAATGAATGAATTCTGGTCCCATAGAGCAAATCAATCACAGGGACAAAAGCCTGCTTCTAAGCTCTCTGCTGTACAGTTAGCTTGGCTAGAATGAATGGGGCAAATGAACACACTCACCAGGTCTAGCTACAGTTGGCTTTTCAGCGTTCTCTAAAACAAGCCCAGTAAGTGTTCCTTATAGTGCTTGGCTCGCCTCAGACAGTGAACACAGTAAGGCTAACTCCCGTCCTGCCCACACTGAGCTGCTGCTGCCGCCTGCTGAAGCTTATGCAATCTGCCTCAAAACAATTCCTAAACCTTTCGCCTCACATATCTTTTGAGAATCCAATGAAAATCACAGCTCTCTCTAGGGGTAAAAAAAAAAAAAAAAAATGTATAGCTCAGATTTCAAGAGATTTAAGAGGCCCATGGAACTCCACCATGTAAATGGTAGCATTTGAAGCAAACCAATCTAAAAGCAAGGAACTGTTTTCTTTCTGGTTAAAGAAATGTTCATATATGCACAGAAACAGAGAGAATGGTCTAAGAAACCACCATGACTTAAGTTATCAACATTCTGCCATTCTTGTTTCATCCATTATCCTGTAACATTTTACATTTTTGCTTTTGCCAGAATATTTTAATGCAAATCTGAGCTATCTATTAATTTTCATGTAAATACTACAATATATATCTAAGTGATCAGAACTT
This sequence comes from Proteles cristata cristata, assembly GCA_017311185.1. Classification (NCBI taxonomy): domain Eukaryota; kingdom Metazoa; phylum Chordata; class Mammalia; order Carnivora; family Hyaenidae; genus Proteles; species Proteles cristata. The sequence goes on from JAESUZ010000555.1 coordinate 668,280, forward strand.
TTTTTAACATAGCCATTAAACTGTTTTGACACTCAACAAGATTAATAAGGTTTCCTTTGTATCATCTGGTACCTAGACTTTTTTTTTAAATATTTATTTTTGAGAGAGAGAGAAAGAGTGAGCAAGCAGGAGAGGGGCAAAGAGGAAAGGAGACACAGAATTGGAAACAGGCTCCATGCTCCGAGCTATCAGCACAGAGCCTGAGGTGGAGCTCGAACTCATGAACCGTGAAATCATGACCTGAGCTGAAGTTGGATGCCCAATCAGCTGAGCCACCCAAATGCCCCTAGACTTTTACATTTCCTCAAACTGTCTTAGAAATAACCTTTTGACAGTGGTTGGCCTGAATCTGGAACCAGACATAGGCCAGCCATTGGGTTGGATTGAATTGACAGATATGTTAAGGTAAGAATTCCTTTTCACTGTGTAAGCAGAAGCCATATCAGTTGGTTATTTGATGGAAATAAGCAACTTATGTATGCATAAGATGTGGGGAGGGGCAGGAGACTGAGTTAATGAAAAGTACTGCAAAAGTTTTAAAATGAGGATTCTTTGAAGCTCTTACTTGATCCTTTCAAATCATAAAAATAAAATTAGATGACATCCCAGTTTTCTCTCAACTTCAACATCCAGTGAAAACTATGAACCAAGTAGGTCACATTTCCTCTTTCTTATCTGAATCAACAGTGGATATATGGTGTATAGACTACTGAGCATTTACATTTGATTTCACTCTCTCTTCTTTGAGAAGGATAAAAATTATTGGCTACATTAAATAAAAAATCCAAAGTCCTCAGATATACTCCCTGCTTGCTCTGTGGAGACGATGCCAGATCTTGAAGACTTCCGCTGATATATTTTGATATACTGACTCCACAATATAATGGGTTTACCTGCTGTCTTCCTTGTGCATCCATCGTTGATGACTATCATCCATTTTTTTCTCCACCAAAACTACCTCCATGCCTGAATGCAGGTCAGGACCTCGCACTCCCAAAACCAGCTGAGGAGCAGCATGGCATATAATTTGCCCATCTCTGTATTCAAACTGCTGATGGCAAAGCTTCTGCAATTTATTCTGCTTTGGAGAATGGCTGAGATAAAGAAAATCCCATTAGTGGCCAAAAAATGTCCTGTGCACCTTCATGTACTGGAGACTGCAAGCTCTGTTGGCCAGAGACCTGCTGTGAACTGAACTCACTTATAGTGGTGAGGCATTATCATCGGGACAGCAGCAATACTATTTGCCTTGCACTGCCAAGCTGATGTAAAAAAGCTAGAATTCTTGGCTTATTCTGTAACAGAAATAAATGTTCATCCAAGAGAATATGAAAAACTCATCAGCACAGCAAAAAGAAATTTCGCTGAAGAGATATTTAATTAAAGGGAGAAAAGAGTAGGAGAAGGAGAGGGGCATGTAAAAAGGGAACGAAGGAGAAACAAGGGCGTTCAGATCATGATTGTGTCTAGTCTCTATCTCTAGTCTCTCTAGCAAATAGAATGCCATTTTTCAAGTTTTTCCACCTTCCCTCACAACTCATAGAATATCATAAAAAAGAATGATATTCTAATAAGTTAGTTTAAAGGAATCTCTTGCTTAAGGATGTTAAGGCAATAAGAAGACTTATTAAACATATGAAATATCACAATGCATTGTCAATCAAATTAATTTATAAACATCTATGAAGCCCCCCACTCTATGCTAAATGTCAAAGTGGCAAAACTAGTTAACATATATAAAATGCTATCAAGTTAAGCAAACATCTAAAGATTATGGAATGATACAAAGTACTATAAATTGCTGTTATCTCATTGGACATTGACCAGAAAAAAAAAGTAAATTAAAAAAAGAAACTACATTTTACTAGTTTCTTAAAGACATCAGGGAATCTCATATGCTTATTCTTAATTTCATTCACACATTCATTCAACAAACACATAGGCTTGGTGCTAAGTTATCAGGAGGCAAAGGGGATGAACTTACCGTTCAATGGAAAAGACATCAGTGAACAAGAAATTACATCACGTGGCACAAAATCAGCTAAGGAGAGAAGGGCCTTCCCACAGATACTTGGAAATACTTACTCAAAGACACAACAAAGACACAAATGTGCATGTTGATGTAAATGGCGGCTAACACTAAGGCAAACTCACAGGAATCATTTAGTCCCAAAGTGAGCAAATCTAAGACCAGGCAGAAAATCTCACAAGAATCCCTTGCAACTTTTTACCTGCATTTTTTCTGTGGTTCCACATTTTCAAAGAGTTCTTCCATTTTCTTTGGAAGACTGCCATCCTCATCAAAGTCATGAGGAGTTTCCTGCCAGGCATATCTGGGAAGAGTGTGACAAGCTTTCATTCGAAGATGGGCTCTTGCATGTGAATCTCTACCAAGGTTCAAAAGCAAACACAAGTCTAAGAATTCTTATTTTTACTCACAGAGTTTTCTCTGAGGGATAGTCTGATCATATGCTGAAGGATATCGGTGGATCTGTAAATTGCATTTTCATTAGGGTGCCTGGCATTGCAAATCCATATCCTACTAATACATAATTTAGACCTTTTAATATAAGGCTACAAATAAAATTCCTCAATTACATAAATAGCATTCATCTTTACCATATTTATTTGGGAAAAACTGGGGCCATGTATTATATTTGAAAAACTGCGAGATTAAGGCTACTTGGTACTTTAAGAAATTCATAATGAATGTGTAATGAGATTCCTTCTGCCTACTCCATAAGTGGGTCATAATTCTGTCTGGAACAGAACAGCCTAGATTACTGCATTTCATAAAGTTTACTCATTAGACAAGTGTTAAGAAATCTTAATTAACTTAACTTTTCCTCTCAAACCTAGAGAGGCTCAAATAGCATGGGCATGTACGTGCCAGCTTTTGATAGAGAATAATGTACTAAAACATTTAAATAGTCAGAGCTTGACTAACTGAGTCACTCAGCCTTCTGGCTTCTTATTAAGATGAAGGTGTGAACAGGAGCATAGCCACCATCCAGATCTGTATATATCAAGTTCCGGACACTGCTTAGGCTACATTTGCTTCCACGGAATCACACCACAATATGAAGACTGCTGGGCTCAAGGTAGGTTAAGAATATGGGCAAAGCAACAAATATGCATATATGTAAATACAGCTAGGGGATGCGGGGAGGCTGTGAGCTCCAAGGTGCTTGTGGTATTTATTGAACTGCAAGCAATCTCAAATTACCAAAATCCTTGGGGTCAATTCCTGTGTTGGCAGAGCAGACCATACACATTTCAAATGTAACAAAAGTATTATATGTGGCAATGAAATTGGTGGATAACAGCTGCCTCATTCAGAGCAGCAGCACACAGGGCTTGGGGCTTCTGAAGTCAAAAAGTCTTACTAGCGGTTAAAAAACAACAGTGCCATCTTGTGTTAAAAATGAAAACCACAGCTTTCCCGCTGACTATTTCTTTGAGGAAAACAGAAAACAGAAATGTCATTCTTAGTTTTAACGTATTTAACGAAGTGTAAACAAGATTCTTTCCCCAATCAAGACATTTAATTTTCTAATTTTGAATTTATCTGTATGATCTTTGACTTCCAGGCAAATGAAAAACAGTCAAGACAACTTAGAACAGGCCTTTCTAACTAAATATACCTTCTATTATTAATTCATTCATTTGTCCACTCATCCATATAATGACTTATATGACTAGTCATTCCATAGTTACTCATTCTTTTAACTGATCCTTCTTGAACATCTACTATATGATAAGCACAGAGTTCTAAGTGTTGAGAATAAGGTGATGAACAAAATAAGTTCTCAAGATTCATGGAGCTTACATTCTAGTGGGCAGAAGAGAGATAACACACAAGTAAATGAATAACTAAATAGTATAAATGCCGTAAGTGGAATGAAACAATACACTGTGATAGCAATTGGCTGGGTTGGGGTCTACTTTAGCAATGTAGTCAAAGAAGGCTCCTCTGAGACATGATGTTTGAGTTGAGACCTGGAAAATGAGAAGGAGCCAGCCATGTGACAATCTAGAGAGACAGCATTCTGGGGAGAGAAAAGAATAAATTGAAAGGGTCTGAAGCAAGAGTATGTTTGGTTCATTTGAGGAACAGCAGGACACCAGGATCTTAGGTGTGCAGTGAGTGAGAAAGGTAGTATGTGAAGAGGCTCTGGAAGTGGGCAGGCTCTGCCTATAATTCAGTAAGGAAATGAGAAAGTTTTCCCTGAGCTCTGTGCTAAAAAGGCCCTTTCTTCCACAAAGGAGCAAAGCTGAAGTGAGTAGTCCCAGAGCTCCTTTCCATTTTGCTTATTTTTATTACCAGAAATCTTTACACAGAACCTTGCTATCAAAAGCATTCCTTTGACACACCAGGGTGGCTCAGTCAGTTAAGTGACTTTGGCTCAGGTCATGATCTCAAGGTCCATAGGTTCAGGCCTCACAGTGGACTCTGGGCTGACAGCTCAGAGCCTGGAGCCTGCTTCAGATTCTGTGTCTTCTTCTCTCTCTGCCGCCCCATCTCAAAAATAAACATTGAAAAAAAATTTAGGAGTTCCTTCTAGATCTGTTTAGCTTCTTGCTTTATGGATGCCCCTCCTTAAATCATCCCACCTCTCAAATATGTAAAACTTCCAAACAGACATATCTAAGGAAGTCTGGGGAAATCTTAAGGTGACTGTCTAATATAAGATGATTTAGGATTGAGTCATCAGAAGTGGTTCAAAGAACTAGTGAAAATTACCCTGGAAAAGAGATAACCCTGTAGGCTGATGACAGTGAACTTGGAATATTTTAAGGACTTTTAAGTAGAGCAAAATGGTATAGACAGAGAAACAAATGAAATCATAGAATGGAGATATTCTAAATTTCAACATTAAAATGGTATACTTTACAAAATAGTGATCTCCCTGTTACTATGAGTATTCAAGAAAAGATGGGATCAAAAGAGCCTGTCTGGAACGTGCAAGAGATTCCTGCCTTATGTTCCAAATGGACTCAATCACTTCTACCTCAAGGATTCCAGGCTTTGATGAAATCTATCAATTAGACCAATATAGATCTTTTCTCTCAGAGACTTCTTTATTTTTTCTTACTTTCTGTGTACTTTTTTTTTTTACCATGTGCAGTTTAATAACTCAGAGGCTAGATAATACATTCTTCATAAATTCTCTAGCCATTGAGGAATATACCATGTAGGTTAAATCATTTCTCTCTGAAAAAGGTTTTCTGGTGCCTTTGTTAGTGTCAGGACATGGGACCAGATGAATCACCCACCAAAATAGGGGGATTTGTTTCCTAAAATAAGGGTTGATATTCTTATAATTGAGGATATAAGCAGTCTTTTAAAATAGTTTGTAACAATGATATATAAATTAACTTTCATTGTTATCACAATGGTAATTGACTAGCCATATATGGTTTTAGAATTTGGAAATTCACTCAATCAATCCCCCTCCATTTATTCAGTAAATGATGATTGAAGGTGGCTACCCTGGTCTTCACAGAACATGTGTGAGACAAGAGTTTTTGCCCTCACAGTTGTTGTGGGGAGAGGGGGAAGGAACCGAGAAGCACATTGCTGTGTACAGTCATTATCATGATTGATTTCAGTGATGAAGAACCATTCCACAGATGAGTACCAGGCAGGTCAAGGCACTTCAGGTGGAGAGAAACAAATAAGTGGCTCAGAGGCATGATATAGTGCATAAATGGAATATGCCACGTTTGGTTTCAGCTTGTAGTTGCTGAGCTGAGGTTTTGTTCATGTGTCAGGAAGGAAAAATGTGGCATGGAGGTGGGCGTAGGGGTGCAAATGAGAATCAGTGACAGGCCTGGACTCAGGTCATCAGGGCTTCATTACAGACTAAATATTTTTTCTATCTGCAGTAGGTAGCCACAGAAGAACTATATAAAAAGGATTAGGCTTTAGAAAGATAATTGTCTATGAGTGAAACTGGAAGGAGGAGAAAATGAAGATAAAGACCAATCAGAAAACTACTTCAGGGATCCAGGATGACAACTGTATATTAACATGAATCCAGCTTGAACCTACAGTAATTTAATTGTTCCTGGAGTCAGCATTTATGAAACAAAATATGATGAACTCTTCAAATAGTTTGTAATTCCAAAATTCTAGTCTTTTAAAAATTGTAATGCAATAACAAAATTACCAAAACTAGATCATTGTGATGGCTGAACATTGAAGATCCAGCTCTATCCTTTGGTCAAAAAACTAATTAAATATGTACTAGCTCTTTACCTGACATCCATTTCAGAAATTTGTGGGTTCCCTGCATGGGCTCTGTGCTGTTATTGAGCTAATGAGCTGAGTTCAAATAGAACCAGGTAGCTTTTCTGGCCACACTGATTACTTACAGAATTTCACTTGAAGCATTTTCCATTGTTAAAGCATTTTTTTCCATTTGCTTTTCCTTTGGTCTTATAATTTGTTTCTCTTCTCCAAAAATTGCTACAGGTTTATGCACAGCAAGCTTGGCTCCGGATGCAATGTCACTTTGGACTTCTAAAACAAGAGCTAATCAAAAATGCACAAATTGCAAAGACATTAGTTATGATCGCAGAACACTAGGAATTTGAAAACACATGTTAAAACAAAAATGCAGATTATTTTCAGCTATTTGGTCTTTGAGAACACATTCTAAGTGTAATTAATAGTCACTCTTTAATAAATTTGATTTCACTTAATTTTTGTAGATTCTCTCCTCCCAAAACACTGTCAGTCAAAAGTCCTAAAAATAGAGATTAGTATCCCAAATATACAAAGAATTCATAGCATTCAATACCTAAAACCAATCTGATTAAAAAATGGGCAGAGGACCTGAAAAGACATTCTTCCAGAGAAGACATACAGATGGCCAACCTATACATGAAAAGATGTTCAGTATCACTAAGCATCAGGGAAATGCAAATCAAAACCACAGTGAGATATCAGCCCACACCTGTCAGAAAGCCTATTATCAAAAAAAAAAAACAAAAAATAACAAGTGTTGGCAAAGATGTTGAGAAAAGGGAGCACTCATGCACTCTTGGTGGGGATGTACCTTTGGTGGACCCACTATGCAAAACAGTATGGAGATTCTTCTATTAAAAACAGAACTACTGTATGATCTAGCAATTCCACTTCTAGGTATTTATCCAAAGAATGAAAATACTAATCTGAAAAGACATATGCATCCCTATGTAGATCACAGCATTATTTACAATAGCCAAGATATGGAAACAATTGAACCATTCATGGGCAGATGAATGGATAAAAAGTGGCATGTATACACACACACACACACAGGAATATTATTCAGCCATAAAAAATGAGATCTTGTCATTTACATCAACATGGATGTATGCTAAGTAAAATAAAGGAGATAAAGACATGTACCATATTATTTCACTTATGTGTAGAATCTAAAAAATAAACAAACAAAACAAAACTGAAACAGACTCATAGATACAGAGAACTAATTGATAACTGTCAGAAGGGTAGAAGGATGGATGAAATAGATAATTGGAATTAAGAGGTATAATCTTCCAGTTATAAAGTAAAGAAGACATGAAGATGTAATGTACAGCATAGGGAATAACATCAATAATATTTTAACAACATTGCATGGTGACAAATGGTAATTAGATTTATTGCAGTGACCATTTCATAATGTATATAAATGTCAAATCACTGTATTATATACCTGAAACAAATACAACATGATATATCAATTAACCATCAATTTAAAAAGGGCCTAAGGGGAAAAAAGTTACTAAAAACAGGTCTTTCCAAAAAATGTTATTGTAAATTCTAGCCATTTAAATGGGTTTAGTAGTTAGACATATATTTCTAGATCATTCCTAGAATCCTAAATTCCTCAGTGGAGTCCCCAGTGCCTTGAAAGCCACATGCAAAGCTTACTGTACAGTAAGTATTCATATGTAACAGGGAAATGCTTTAAGCTATATTAATGATTTTTCTCTTTCATCTTTCTATACATAGGACTTTTGTCCTAATTCATGAGGAAGCCTTAAAGGAAGGAGGAGGATCGCAAGTTGATAAGAAATATTACACAAGGAAAGCATAAGTACAAAGATAGTCTGACACGCAGGCACAGCATACTGCCATAAGACAAGGGCCATGTCAATCAGGATGACACTGTCGTGATTCAGGATTTTTCTAAATGCTGTTAGCTCCCATTGAGCATATCAAAGCCTTAACATCAAGGTTGACTAGGAGAAAACCTACCATTTCCGGGCCAAGGGGAATTTAAGACAGAAGAAAGAGGAAGGCAGAAAACCAACACTGGGTATCATGATTCCTCCTACAGGCTTCACTTCAGGTACCTACGCTACACAAAGAAACACAGAGGACACTGGCCATTGCTCAGAACACTGTGATGAGTCACCTCTCAAGTTGCCCTCACCACTCCCATCTGAGGCATAGTTGTATCAACCCGGATCTGGTTTCTGAGAAGTGTGGCCATGACCCAAGATTTGCCGAGAGTCATTCTGGGGAGCTTTCCAGAAGTGGTTGCCAAGAAGGGGTGTTGAGTCATGTAATAAGGACTTCAGAGAGGACCACTCAGACACAGCCAGGCTTCAGAGGGCCAGAGGAAGCAGAAGGGCTGAATCAGGCAGGAAGCACCTCCTACCCAAACCATTTTCTGGACCAAAGGAATGGAACATAGTCACCCAGCCATGGACATCAACCAGCAAGACCCAGAAAGCAAGAGACCCTGTCCCCCAAGTTCCTCCCTTCTATCTGAGAGAGAAATTGAGGGATACTCTGGGGAATGGGAAATCTGAAAACTCTCCCTAAAGGGATGATTTAAATTAATGGATGGGCCAAAGTTTAAGCCTGATTGGACATTCTATGTTTTCCTTGATGGAAAACAAAGAAGACTAAATTCATTTTTTATTTTTAATTTTTAAAAATATTTTAATGTTTATTCATTTTTGAGAGACAGAGTATAAGTGGGAGGGGAGCAGAGAGAGAGGGAGACACAGAATCTGAAGCAGGCTCCAGGCTCTGAGCTATTAGCACAGACCCCAACGCAGGGCTTAAAATAAGGATCCGCGAGATCATGACCTGAGCCAAAGTCAGATGCTCAACCCACTGAGCCACCCAGGTGCACCTGGGCGACTGAATTTGTTACAGACAAAATAAATTATGCTTTCCTTACATATCCACTGTGTAGTGTGAATTAAAATATGCAATCCTGTTAAATATATATATATATATATATATATATTTAAATATATATATATATATATATTTAAATATATATATATATACATATATTAAAGAGCTAAACAGCAGGCAGGATACCGGGATGAAATGTAACCTATTTAAACAAACTTGGATTTTTAAATAAAAAGCCAGTATCAAGTATTTAATTTTGGCCATATCTATTATGGTAAATAATTCCAATGCTTACCCTCTATCTTATGTATGCTGCAGAAAGTCTGAATTTTAGAAATATCTGATGCTAAGTTCCTCAGGAAGATTTGCTTCTTCTGCTGAGCAATGGACACATCAGGATTGATCCAACGTTCTCCACATGAAACATATACCTGGCAAAGAAATGAGTCTCTGATCCCGTGTACAACTCTTTACAGCAGCATTAGTACAAACAAAATACAAACATGATGTCCTATAACCAGCAAATGGTTAAGCAAACTGACACCATTGACAAATATTGATAAAAAGGCAAAACTATTTATAAATGTAACAACTTTGAAAGATCTCAAGGGTTTTATATACTAAGGGGAAAAAAGTACTTCTCCATACTATCTTTGCAACTAATTATAACTCTAATTTTTCAGAATAAAGTTATATAAAATAATTTGTTAAATGAAGGAAAGAAGAAAGGAAAGGAGGGAGACACGGAGGGACAGAGGGATCAGGGGTTTGTAAACTGGGGACTGAGGCCCAAATCTGGCCTGCTACCTGTTTTTGTAAATAGAGTTTATTAGAACACATTTAGGCCCATTTGTGTACGTGCTGCCTGTGACTGCTTCTGTGCTTACAGCAGCAAGAGTTGATGTTTCGATAGAAATGGTCTGTAAATATTTATAAACTGACCTTTTAAAGAAAAAGTTTGACGATGACTGGTATGGATGAACTTGTCATATGTTAATGTGGTTATTTCTAGATGCTGAGATTACAAATGAACAGGTAGTTCTTCATGTTGCTTCTATGTCTGTCTTAAATGAATGCATATTTTTTTGAAGTAAGACAAAATAGAGTGATATATGGAGAACACTCCATTAAGAAGAAAAATGACACTCAGTGCTGCCACTTCCGTGGTCCCACAATGGTGATTACACACATTCTCTGCATGACGACCCAGAGAAAACTTTCTCGAAGATTTCTTTTTGAACAGGCTTCCTTTTCTTCTCTGAACACACTTGATAATGTTAACTGTTGAGGTTTCCGTCTCTATGTGGGATGCTCAGTAACAGGTTTGTTTCTACCAAATACACAGGATCGTACAACAGTCGCTCTCAGCTTCATCCTACCCACCTTCACCTCCCGTCACCTCGGTGGCCTCATAGACTTCTCCTCACATTCACTTTACCCGTTTGCATCATATGGTTTAATGCAATCTACCTAATTCTTTCTGAAATAACACAGTGAATAAACACAGCAGCAAAGGAAAGAAAAAAAATTAAAAACCAACAAACTAAAACCTTAGAAGTAACTGAGTTGGAATTCAAAAGAGATCTGTCTATCTACCCAGATTCCAAGGACACGTATTTTCCCCTCTGCCGTGCTGCTTCTGATATTGGTACTTGGCACTTCAGTTTAAGACTCACTGGTTGGGGGGGTGGGGGGGCGGGGGGGTGTCTCAGTGTGTTAAGTGGCTCAGGTCATGATCTCTCATGAGTTGGAGCCCAGCATTGACTTCCTGCTGTCAGTGCAGAGCCTGCTTTGGATCCTCTGTCCTCAGCTTTCTCTGTCCCTCCCTCCCTCACACCCTGTCTGTCTCAAAAATAAATAAACATTTAAAAAAAAAAAGGACTCTCTCAAGAGGTCTTTACATTCAGAGCTTGAGTTAAGTTCTGATAACACTGTGCAAGCTTGGTTCTCTGATCAAAGGATTTCAGGCATCAGTCAGGCAGGTATCCTTTTCAAGCTAATACCTCAGCTCCCATCCCATAACAGTTGGCTGCTAAAGTCCTTCTTAGTGTTCTCCAGCCACCCAAATAGGGCATGTGAAACACTAGATATAATTTTTTTTTCTGAAAAAGTGAAATTATCACTTAGGAAGAACTCACTAAACAACTACATTTGGAAGGCCTCAAAAAGAGGCTTTCATTTATAAAGTGGGATGGTGAGAGCATCCATCTCACAGGATGTGATGGGAATTAAATGAGCTCAATCTCGGGGTATCTGGATAGCTAAGTTGGTTAAGCATCCGACTTCAGCTCAGGTCATGATCTCATTGTTCATGAGTTTGAACCCTGCATTGGGGTCTGTGCTGACAGTTCAGAGCCTATATTCTGCTTTGGATTCTGCGTCTCCCCCTCTCTCCCTGCCTCTCCCCTGCTCATGTTCTGTCTCTCTCTCTCTCTCTCTCTCTGTCTCAAAAATGAATAAACTTAAAAAATTTTTCTTAAATAAGCTTATTCTCAGAAAGCCCTGAGGATCATACCTATTAATGGTAAGCTCTCAACAGCTAGTGATCAGTGTTACTTTGTGAGGGTTGCTGGGTGAGGACAGTTCTGAAAGACAATGGTGGGGTGGGGGGCTAATGTTTGAAGTCTTCCATTTTAAAACATCTGTCTTTTAGTTTTATGCAAATAGTAACATTCCCAGTTTCACTTTCATGTCCTTACCAGTTCATCCCTTCGAAGGTCTTTTAGGGCAAAGATTTCCTTTCCCTTTTCATTGAACAATCTCCGAGCTGCAGAGGGTAAATTTAAAATTTCAGTGCACCTGTAGTAAGAGACACAAAAAATTGATCTTGTATACAGAAGGCTTCCAGCATGGGGCGCCTGGGTGGCTTAGTCGGTTAAGCATCCGACTTTCGCTTAGGTCATGATCTTGCGGTTCGTGGGTTCGAGCCCCGCATCGGGCTCTGTGCTGACTGCCAGCTCAGAGCCTGGAGCCTGTTTCAGTCTGTGACACCCTCTCTCTCTGACCCTTCCCTGCTCACGCTATCTCTCTCTCTCTCTCCTAGAAATGAATAAAACATTAAAAAATTAAAAAAAAAAGGCTTCCAGCAAAGAAGAGAGAAAATATGAAAAATCAAGTATTTAACAACAGTAGTGCTATAGACCTGTGAGACAGTCAAGAGATAGGCCCTGCATTCCATCAGGATTCCACCATGGAGTCTCATTCTCCCAAGACAAGTTGTGGGACTTGGGCAAATCATTTAACCTCCCTAAGGCTACATTTCTTATCTTCCAGGGTTTTAGTGAACATTAAGGGCTGATTTTGAGAAGTACTTAGCACAGTGCCAGGCAGGCATATCATTCTTGATTCTCCATTCTTCAATATGCCACACACTTACTATTTGTGTGGTTTTTTTCCTCATGCCCTTCCTTCTACCTAAAACACTTTCTTTGCTTTTTCTGTTGAAGTTCTATTCTTTCCCCAGAGTCATATCCATCACCAAGCAGTTCCTCATCTCCCTCCATTAGAAGTGATCTCTATAGCCCTTTAACTCCCTTTCAAATAGGGACTTTTAGCCTGGTTAAACATTAAAACAGTGATTGCCACCTCCTAGGCACCAAACATCTGACCTGCCCTGTGGATGTCAAAATGAATGAATGTTTTCCTGTTTCCTGGGGAGCTCCCTATCTAGTTAGCAGGTCAGCACCTGAAGTATAATAGGAAGGGGTGGGTGCTCTCATAGGCACCTGGCCAGGGCATGGTGAGAACCCAGGAAAAACAAAACAATGAATTCCTCCAGGGAACCTGTATCTAAGGAAGTAACATTTGGGTTGGTCTTTGACAGAGGAATAGGACTTTGTCAAGAAGGCTTCGGACTTTGAGAAGTTTTGTATGACTGGACCTGAGTGTATGGACATGAGCAGGAGCCAGATGAAGCTGGAAAAGAAGACAGGAACCCACGGAAAGCACTTAAGATACCAGCCTAATTGGGGCGCATGGGTGGCTTAGTTGGTTAAGCGTCCGACTTTCGCTTAGGTCATGATCTCACGGTTCGTGGGTCCGAGCCCCGCATCGGGCTCTGTGCTGACTGCCAGCTCAGAGCCTGGAGCCTGTGTCAGTCTGTGACTCCCTCTCTCTCTGACCCTCCCCTGCTCACACTGTCTCTCTGTCTCTCTCTCTCTCTCTCCTAGAAATAAATAAAATATTAAAAAAAATTAAAAAAAAAAAAGATACCAGCCTAATAAATTTGTACTCTATTTGTACAAATTTGTACTCCTGAACAGCAGGAACTCATTGTTATAGGAGACTAGACATGTGGTGTTATCAGATCTGCTCTTTAGAAAGTTAGCTGTCAGAAAGGTGGAAGATGGACTGAAGGTATGAGAGGCTAGCAATTACCCAGGCAGTTCAGGATAGCTGTAAGGGGGCAGAATTGTAGGAAAAGGAGGGAGGGCTTAAGGAATATGATGGGGCTTTTGAGAAGACTGTTGAGGTGATCCTGCCTTTACAACAAAGTAAGTAAAAGATTCTTGCTACATATATTTTATATTAGAATGCACTATCTATAGTAAGTGAATTAGAAGTGACTTTGTGCTCATCAGGAAGGCTAAGCTGTATGAAGTATATTTCTCAATTTTATTTCCTTAGATGGGATAAAGCAATTGAGCAGATAATTAGGCCCTCCATTTCTCTGAGAGGTCTTAGAAGGAAATACACCTCGTGTCACCGTTCTGGAAGCTGATGGACCAGTAGAGGTTAGGCCACATTTCTTATCCACAGGAGTTGCTGGGGAGGGAGTAGGAGGGAACTGTAAGAAGATTGAGCCCCAAGTCACAAAATGTGCCTGATTCTCTTTCTTTGCTGCCCAAAAACCTGACCCGATTTCTTCTACTTTCCCTAAATGGATATCTTTGTGGGTCCAGGCAGTTATAGCATGACCTAAGAAGAGTTACCATTGTCGTATCTGCTCCCACTCACATTTTCCTAGAGAACATTTGGACTATGGTACTATCCTGTTTTAGGACAATGAGTGGGAGAATAGAAGGGATGGGTGGTTGGTAAATCTCCCTTTCTTTTTCGAAACTCTGGTTTTAATAGTGCTGAATTTAATTGGCCCATGTGGGTGGCCTAGAGAGGATTGGGATAAGCTGTTTCCTCGGTATTTAATTCCTCTAACTAATTCACATGCCAGCCTGAGAGGCCCATTTTACTGATGAGGACAGTGAGCCTGAAGGTGAACCACCTTGCCGAAGTTTGCATAGCTAGCAAGGAGGAGAGCTGAAATTCCGACATAAATCTGAGTCGTTCACAACATTGTACCATCTCCTGGGAGGCCATCATCAGAGAATAAAGAGACACTAGATCGACAGAGTAGGGAGACTAAAGCTGGGATGCTCGTAAGTGGCTCAGGGTTTCTCTGTTATGTGGAGGCAAAGGTCCTAGAATTAAAGTCCTCTGACTTTCACACCAGGAGTTAAGACTGGCAACCATGTGTCCTATTCAGATTTACAGGTAGTCTGGGAAAGTAGAGTCTTATCTCTCTCTGTGCTTTCTCAGGACTGAGTGGAAGAGGAGCAGCAAATGGAGCTGGCTCCGTGAGGGCTGTATTTCAATACAACCCGGCCGCCCTGGGAGAGAAGGGCAGGGCTGGGAGGAAGCAACTGTTTTCCAGGTGTGCACATGGCTGCAGCTCTGCAATTGTGGCGACTTCCTCTGATCACTGGCCCGTCCCAGGAGCCCCACCTCACCCTTCCCATTATTTCCAAACAGTAACAAAACCCACAGAAGCTATGGATACATACTTTCTTCTTTTCATCTTTGTGCTTCTTATCTCCAAATTTTTGTGTCTTTCTCATTTTCTCTCCTCTCCATGTGGCCTTTGCAGAATAGCCTCCCCTCCCAGGTTCTTCCCCCTTCCTAGTCATGTATAAAATGATCCTTTGGTCATTTCCACTTCTGCACAATTAAATGCTGCCTTGTGTGGTTTTCCTGACTGTTTCACTAAGCAAACTGTCTTCCCAACAATTTAGGAGTTCCATGAGAGCAAGGAATATTTTGCCCCTCCTTTTTTAAATCTCCAGCAGAATATTTAACGTCGGTTGATGCACTTAGCATGAACATAACAGATACTGAAAAGAATCAAATTCTTTCAGGCTGTCCTTTTAGCTCTTCATCCAACCCTGTTTAACAAGGAGGAAAATGGGACTCCGAGAAGGGGAATCCTTTGCTGAAGTTTTCCAGTTAGTTACTGGCAAACCTGGGGTTAAAAATCAATCCCTTTGACTCTTAACCCAGTAGTCTTTCCAGTACTCCATGTTGCCTGCAATTTTAAGTATTAGCAAAAACAATCTATGTTTACTATTGAAAAGTAATGCTTATTATGCTTCCAGCTCTTTCTTTGGCTTTAGTGATAGAAAAACTACTACCAGTAAGAAGTGATCATCAAAACTGGAGTAAATTATTAAAGAAAAAATAGCATAATTTACCTTGGATTCTGTAAGACCTTCCCCTCATATTCAACAAGACATATTTTGGGGGCATCTGGGTAGTTCAGTTAAACGTCAAACTCTTGATTTTGGCTCAGGTCATGATCTCACAGTTCATGAATTCGAGCCCCACACTGCACTCTCAGTGCAGAGCCTGCTTAGGATTCCCTCTTTCCCTCTCCCTCTGCCCGTTCCTCGTGCACGTAGGTGTTCTCTCTCTCTCTCTCTCAAAATAAATAGATACATAAACTAAAAGAAAAAAAGACATTTTGTAAAAATGTTTATACTTGGTATTCTGCCTTTAAACAGTTATAAGACTCTATGGAATAATTCTTGTTTTGGTATGAAAGTATTGATCAAATGAAAAGTTACAACATATTTCACAAATATGATATGGGTTGATGACATTTAAAACTGTTTTAAAGTAGATAACTACTAACTGCAATTCAGACAAATATAAACCAACAAAAAGTACCGTACAATTGTGAATTTTTTTTTAAGTGGGAATAATTTATATTTACAGAGTTGGTAGTTCAAAAGCTAGGGGAAATTGCCAGACCTTGAAATTTGAGCAAAAATTTATTAACTAGCACTGGTATCATAAACTCACATAGTTTATATATCTCACAGATTAAAAACTCCAGAACCATTATGTTAACAAGAGCTTTCTGGGGTGCTTGGGTGGCTCAGTCGGTTAAGCGTCCGGCTTTGGCTCAGGTCATGATCTTACTGTCCGTGGGTTCGAGCCCCGCTAGGGCTCTGTGCTGACAGCTCAGAGCCTGAAACCTGTTTTGGATTCTGTGTCTCCCTCTCTCTCTGCCCCTCCCCAGCTCATGCTCTGTCTCTCTCTGTCTCAAAAATAAATAAACGTTAAAAAAATTTTTTTAAAGAGCTTTCTTATGCAGCTTTCTTATGTATTTTGTATTCTTTTGTATTATGTGTTATACATAACTATTCAGGCATTGGAATGGAAAATGTCTTTGCATTTAGGATAGTAAATAGTTACCTCTCCAAAAGTTGGTGAAATTCAGTCTGTATTGTTTCTGTTTCAGGATATTTAGTATTGTAGTTTTTCACGTTCTTTTTCCTTTCGGTGTCAACATTTCTGAAACATATGATCCAAGATTTGACCGATATGTTGGTATACATTGTCAATTACTTTCCTCTTTAAGTATGTGAAAACATCACATACTTTAATTTATGATAATTCATCCTACAATAATATACCTTCTTAAAAACATAAGATTTCAAAAACTATTGCAATTAAAGGGGTGCCTGGGTGGCTCAGTCAGTAAGCAACCAACTTTTGATCTTGGCTCAGGTCATGATGTCACAGTTGGTCAGATCAAGCCCTGCATCTAGCTAGGCACTGTTAGTGCAGAGCCTGCTTGGGATTCTCCCTCTCCCTCTCTCTCTGTCTTCCCCAACTCGCACATGCTCTCTTTCTCTCTCTCTCTCAGAATAAATAAGCTTAAAAAATTCTATTGCAATTAAAGTATTAAGCTTCATAAAAATTTATACTATGAGCAACTTATATAAGAAAATGAATTTTCAGTAATTTAATCTTCTTCTAATAATGCTGAACACTCTGAGATGTGACTTTATCAATTTTAAAGAAAATGCACAAGTGTATTCATTTTGCCTGTGATGTTTTATTTATATATCGTTCATGTTCATATGTTTATTCATATATTATTTATATTATCAATTCAAACCTAAAAATTTTTAAACTGGAAAGTGAATAATAATGATCATAGAAAAAATGCTTTATTGGAATATATAACTGTTCAAAATTTTAAGTTAGAAAACTATCTGGTATATTTTTAGAATCTCTATATTTTTAAATGAAAGAAATACTGGTCAAATATAGTTATTCATTCATTCATGAAAAATGGTAATCAAATATAGTTAATAATAAATAAGAAGATAAATGAATGAACAAATGAATGAATTCAGTAAACACAAATTTAGGGCTCATTGTGGGCCCAATATCATGTGGTGAATAAAATGGCTTAATATTTGATTAACAAGGACACACTATCCCATGACGTGACCATAGCAGAAAGCACATATATGGATGAAAAACACAGTGTCCCTGTTCTCTGTCACATGGGTAGAAACACAAGTAGATAATCACAACACAGAGTGGTAGGAGCTATGCTGGGGAGAAGCCCACAGTGACCAGAGCAATGGAGAATGCAGAAGCAAGCTACAGCTAATTAAGGGGTGGGGAGGGAAGTGTCAAGTTTAGGGTCAACATCTAGAAATGAAATCCAAACTCGTTCTCAGAAAACCTTTATAATTTTAAAGCAGATGGAAGGTATTAGGGAGTAGCAGGGGTTTAAGACTGGGAATTGGAGAGAGTGTTGATAAGAGACAGAGCTAGAAAAATACACCAGAACAAATCATAAAGACCCTTAAATGCTATATTAAGGTGCTTGAATGAATCCAGAGATCATAACTTACTCATTAAAAATCATTAAAATCATCTCAAAATATGGTTTATTGCATAGCTTCAAATTAAGCCTTTCCTCTTACAATTCCTTAAAATATCACTATAAAATTTTCCTTGTAACTAACTTACTATCCTGAAAAATGAAATTCACCTTGAAATCACAATGGTTTTAATTTATATGAATTTGATAGCTACTATTCAAGATGAAGTGACAAGATCTTGTTACTCACTAAGAGTAATGATGGACTAAATAATAAACAAATGATATTTGACTTTCCTTTTGGCTTTCTGGATGGAGGAACCAGTAACAACAAATTCCTCTCAAAACTGTCTAGAACATTTATTAAGTAACAAAAGGACAGCATGCTACTAGGATAGGATTTAGAATTTGGTTAAAAGAACCTGTATTCATCACGCTAGCTTAATTCTCTGTGTAGACACGAAACAGCCCAACTATCTTTCTTCTTACAAATAAGTTTCAAGTGAATGCAAGTAATGTACCCCTACATGTCACTAGCATTTATTTCTTCTGAAAGAGAAAATATTTAGCTTGAATATATTAAAAGTAGCATAGCAGGGCTCTACTCTGGGTTGTCTTTTGTATAGAATACAACGTGAAAAGTGCCCTTTGGAGCTGGGCAATGCATCTGCCCCATCATGTTAGCCAAAACTCTTTCCATTTGAACCTTTTATTAACCAGTACTTACATACAGCTCTGGAGGCAAACAATGTTAGTGACGATCCTATAGAAAACCTGAATCGACCAAGAAAAGTTAATGTATATTTATCAGAGTGTTAGTGTCAAGTGTATGCCAGTTTATTATTTGAGAATAATTAATTTATGCAGTGAACAGAGTGAATACTTGATTAATTAGGGCATGCTGTTCCATGAACATAACAGAGGGTTTCGCATACTTTCGCTAGAATAGTCCACATTAACAAATCTCTCACATTATGCTTGGATTACCTGATTGAACTATGCATTTTAAAATATTAATGTGAAAAGATAAAATCTGTATATAATTTAAGCCACAGTGAAAGGTATAGTTTATAAAAATAAATGTAGGAAGGGACAAAAATTATTTGTTAACTTTGGATGTTTTAAAAAAGTCATATGCTACTTTAAGAGCATTACCGGCACATTTTACATCCAGCAGAATGAGCTAATTATGAAATGTATGCGTCAAAGATTTCAATTTCAGGCTTGACTTTACTTTGAAGATTAATTTTTTACTTTATCATCTTTATAGGCAGTTCAGTGGACAGCCGAACTGAATGTTACTCATTGTTCAGCGGTGTATGAAGTATATTTAATCAATGTGAAGGAAGTAATATTAAACGATTATCAGCAGCCTCAAATATTCTAAACATATCCAAAAAAAGGTCAAGAGGTAACATCACTGCTAATAATATGAGAAACAATGTATTTAACTCATTCTTTACATCACAGCTTTGCACTGGTCTGTGATTTCTTTTGTCATAAAACGTAATGAAAATACAGCAGGTGATTTTTCTCCAATGTTGGAGAGATATTGGCTATATGAGAAGACTTTATTCCAATCTTTTAACATAAGCTAAATTGCAGATCGATGTTTTTGTAGTTTTAAAGTTTTAAAATGCTATCCCAAAGCAGGGATATAAATTATATGAAGTTATATTTTGAGAACTATATTTGTTTGTTAAACATGCCAAAAATCTTAATGTAAATAATGACTTAAATAAGGAATTACATAATTCTACTGAAGAAGCCATTTATGAACTCATATTTTGAAATACATTAATAAAACAAAAATGCTAATTCAAAATAGACACTGATTCTAGAACTTTTTTGATCAGAATTACTCATTTCTGATTCTTTTCTCCTGTGCTCAGCCTAAATCAGAAGAGTTAAAATTAAGTTCCCAACAAATTTTAATTAAATCTTAGCCCCCATTTTCATTTCCAAATATCAGCATGAGAGCCCTTTTTAAAAATAAACACAGGGGTGCTTGAATGACTCAGTTGGTTGAGCTTCTGATTTCAGCTCAGGTCATGATCTCACAGTTCATGAGTTCAATCCCCTCATAGGCTCTTTGCTGTCAGCGCAGGGCCAGCCTAGGATCCTCTGTCCCCTTCTATCTCTCTCCCTCCTCCACTTGTTCTCTCTCTCTCTCTCTTTCTCTTTCATAATTAAGAACTGCTTTAAAAAATAACCCCTGTAAAAGTTAAATCTTTATTTATAAATGTATGTGAAATAATAAAAAGATATGACCCCAATTGCTTTTTTAAGTAAATAAATAACAGAATTCTCCCAGAAAAACACCCATAATGAGACAAAAATTTGTAGGAATTAGAAACAAGAACTATGAATACGTTGTTCTTACTGAATTTTCTGTCCAGGTGAGACATCTGGACTGATTAGAACAAATGCTCTGATTTTATTCTTGTCTCCATTCCGCAAAACTCTAAGCTTCACAGGGACACGTGGCTCCGGGGTCTTGCAGATGGATTTCTTCATGGGAGGACTGTTCGGAACCAGCAGCCCTTCTATTGGCCAATCAAACTCCTTTAGAAAAAAAAGAAATAACAAAGAATGTGATAATAAGTAAGAAGTCATTTCTAGATATTAAAAAAAATTTACACAGGGGCGCCTGGGTGGCTTAGTCGGTTAAGCGTCCGACTTTCTCTTAGGTCATGATCTCGCGGTTCGTGGGTTCGAGCCCCGCGTCGGGCTCTGTGCTGACTGCCAGCTCAGAGCCTGGAGCCTGTTTCAGAGTCTGTGACTCCCTCTCTCTCTGACCCTCCCCTGCTCACGCTGTCTCTCTCTCTCTCCTAGAAATAAATAAAAATATTTAAAAAAAAAAAAATTAAAAAAAAAAAATTTACACACACAACTTACACCTTTAATTTCTTGTTCATTCATCAAAAAATGAATTGGGCACCTAAGATGTTTCAGATAATTCTAAGTAATGTTTTACTTAATTAAAGAGGAACAATTTTAAGGTGAGTAGTTTTTAAAATGTGTGTAAAACCTGTGTCGTGTTATGACATAGAAGACTTATTCTTCTCCAGGAAACAACATCCTAAAAGCTAAAACTGAATTAACTTGGGATGCTTTTTGCTTGTGTGTGAAGTACCTTTAATCAATGTGAAGAATGTGTGAAGTGGTTTTACAATAGCTTGAGAGAGTATTATCTTAAACTAGATCTATCTGGCAAAAAGAATACATTTGAGGATCTCTCCAAAAACCAGAATGAGATGACAAAAGAACTTAGACAAATTTTAGATATTTCAGTTGCCAAACTCACTTACTTTGTATCTTTCATTCATTTATTTATTAATTCATACATTTTCTAAATATTGATTGATGATTTACTGTATTCCAGGGACAGTGGTAGGTATTGGAAATAAAACTGAACAAGCCAGCAACTCTTCCTCAAGCAATTTCCAGCAGGACCTCAAAAATTTACCTAGAAATAACCTGGCAATTACAATAGTGCATGTACAACAGCAAGAGAGAACTGGGTGTGATGGGACCACACAAGAGGAGAACCTAACTTAAAAACACTGTGTGTCAGATCTGAAACCTCAGTAAGAGTTAGTGCAGTAGAGGATGGGTAAAAAGCCAGGGCAAAGTGTAGGTAAGAGATTTAAGAACATGATTTAGGTGGTTAAAGAGGCAAGGATTGCTCCCAGGTTTATAGTTTGAGCACCTGGGTAAGTGGTATGGCTAGTCACAAAAGTAAACCTTTGTGGAAGAAGAATAAATAGGAACCCAGATGATCAGATTAGAGATGATGTTGTTAGGCAAGGTCTAAATTCTTTCACTGGTTTTTTTTTTCCTCTCTGCATAAACAATTGTCCTGGCAGCAATTACTCTCCCATGAATATGCAATGACCATCCTGTAAAATATCTCGATTCCGTATGAGTGTGCATCTGTTTCTATGTGTTCTATTCTCTTCAGTTGTTGATTTTCCTATCCCTGTACAGGACTCTATTGCTTTGATTACAATAGCTTTATATCTGAAAGTTTTGATATTTGATAGGGCAACTACCCCCACCTTGTTATTCTTCTTTGGAAATTGGCTTCTGTTGGCCCTTTGATATTTCATATGTACTTATGAATCAGCTTGCTTAGCTTTCTAAAAGTCTGTGTGGGATATAAGTGCTCTGCATAGCTTCCTATCAATCTCATTTTTTTCATGAATGTCCATTGAATCTTTTTGTCTGCGTTTGTTGAGATGTGTTCATATTATTATTTATCCTTTCATTGGCTGTGTGTTAATTACATTCATTAAAATTTTTTCCTTAATATTTAATTTTGGAGAAATAGAGAGACAGAGCATGAGTGGGGTA
Organism: Proteles cristata cristata; assembly: GCA_017311185.1. Taxonomy (NCBI): domain Eukaryota; kingdom Metazoa; phylum Chordata; class Mammalia; order Carnivora; family Hyaenidae; genus Proteles; species Proteles cristata. The sequence goes on from JAESUZ010000555.1 coordinate 690,683, forward strand.
AGGGGAGAGAGAGAGAGAGAGAGAGAGAGAGAGAGAGAGAGAGAATCTGAAGCAGGCTACAGGCTACAGGCTCTGTGCTGTCAGCACAGAGTCCAAAGCAGGGCTTGAACTCACCAACTGGGAGATCATGACCTGAGCCGAAGTCAAAGGCTTAACTGACTGAGTCACCCAGTCACCCCTAATTTTTTTGAAATTTTAAACTAATATTGCATTCATGGATCAATCTAAATTGGTCACAATGTCTTATCTTTTTTATGAATTGTTAAATTCAATTTGCTAATATTTTTGTTAGGATTATTGCATGTATGTTCGTAGATGAAATTAATGTGTAATTTTCTTATACTAATCTTGTCAAGTTTGGTATAAAGTGTTTTCCAACCTCATGAAATGAGTTAGAAAGTGTTGCTTCTTTTTTATATGCTGAAACACTTGCTTCTTATACATTGGTAGAATCTGCGAATAAATCTATTCAGTATTTGTGTTCTCTTGGCAGGAAGATTTTAACTATTGTTTCTATTTCTTCTACAATTATTAGATTACTCAGGATTTCTGTTTCTTCTCCATTCTAAGTTACTTCTAGGCAGGAAGTTGACCATTCTGTTTATCTAAGGTATAATATTTATTAGTATAAACTTACTTATACTATCCTCTTACTAATCTCTCAATATCTGTATTTATAGCTTCCCTTTATTTCTAATATTATGTACCTTTACTATTTCTTTGTAATCAATTTGGCCAGGTATATCCATTTTATTAATATTTTCAAAGCAACCAATTTTTAACTTTGTTGATTTCTTTTGTATGTATCACATGTTGTATCTATTTCTGCTCTTTTAACTTTCTATGTCTTTCCTTCTAATTCTTTGAGCTCATTTTGCTATTATTTTCCTGACTTTTCAAATTGGAAGCTTATCTCATTAACTTTAGCCCCTATTCTTTTTCAATTTAAGTATTTAAGGTTATACATTTCCTTCAAGTACATTTCAGTTATATCTCATACATTTTGCTTTGGTTCTTTTTTTTTTTTTTTTTAATCTTTTATTTATTTCTGAGAGAGAGAGAGAGAGAGAGAGAGACAGCGTGAGCAGGGGAGGGTCAGAGAGAGAGGGAGTCACAGACTGAAACAGGCTCCGGGCTCTGAGCTGGCAGTCAGCACAGAGCCCGACGCGGGGCTCGAACCCACGAACCGCGAGATCATGACCGAAGCGAAAGTCGGACGCTTAACCGACTAAGCCACCCAGGCGCCCCATTTTGCTTTGGTTCTTAAATACAGTTTTCCTTTTTAATTTTTCATCATAACTTCTTTATTCAATGAGTTAGTTAAAATGTCTATCTAAATTTCCAATATTGAGCCTTTTCTAATTATTTATTTATTTTTAACTTAATCCATCAGCAAAACCTACTTCTACTTTCAAAATATATCTAGGACTGGTCTACTCTTAAACACCTCCACTCCCACAGTGCTGGTCCGCTAGTTTCTCTTACCTACAAATTGCAAAAATCTTCTGATTATTCTTGCTTCCATCTTGGCCCCCTTTTACTCCATTATAAGGATCCTATTAATACTTAAGTCAGAGCACATCACTCCTCTGACTCCTCTGTTCCACACCCTCCAGTGGATTCCCATCTCAGAAAGAATAAAAGTCTTTCAAATGGCCTACAAGGCTCTACGTGATCTCTCCCCCATCTGACCTTATCTCCCTCTGCTCTCTGCCTCACTCATACTGCTGCCATATGTACCTCATTTTTCCTGAAAGACACCATTTCAGGTTCTTTGCATTTCTTGCCATGCTCTTGCCCTAGGGAGCTGCTTGTTCTTCAGGTCTTTCTCAAGTACCACCTCAGTGAAGGCTTCTCAAGGCAATCAGAAACGTCCAAACCCTGTCCTGCCTCACCACCACCCCCCAACCATTCCCTATCCTTACTTCCATTTTCTTCTTAGTTCTTAACACTAACATTCAGAAGAGCATCTCGTGAAGTGGCAAAGAGCTTGGGCTCTGGAGTCAGACTTCCTGAATTTGAATTTTTGACCCATCATTCTTAGTGTGTGAACTTGGAGCAAACTTTTGACCACAAAGAGATGGAAGTTATTGGATCAATTCTTTCCTTTTTCTCCTCCAGGAGAGACTCTCCTAAGATCACTGTTTAAATGGCTTATTGAAGGACAGCTTGAAAGCTTGTTTTCTTATTGGCTCTCTTTCCTTCCCTGCTTGTCTCTGGGATTGCATGTCTTAACAAGGTAGTAAAATATAAGCCATTTGCCTCAGATTCTGCTTTCTGAGGAACCCAAGCAATAATACTATAATCCACATGAACTATAAATGGAAGAAGTTTCCTAAAGGGGATATGGGTACCAATACCCAAAGGATGAAGAAGTCACAATAGGCAGACAGAAAGCTCAAACACTCACTACAGAGGTGGTCTTAGAGTCCTCGAAGTGTCTAAGATCCAGAGGTGTCAGCACGTTAGACTAATAAAGACCAAAACGCATGGTCTTTAGTTTATGGAAAAGGACACCATTTCTTAAAAGCTAATATAATAAGGAAGATTTACTAATTTATATTGTCTTGAAAAAATTTTAGAATCTTGCAAATATATTGAACAATCACATAGTTCAAAAAAATGTGTTTCAAATAAGTTATAAACAAAATTTGAAGGTCGTAAAAATTAAACATTCTGAAACAGTACCTTATTATAATGCTCTAATTTGTGAATTGAATGAGCAAATAAAATGAATTGCATTTAATTAGGAGAAAAACAGTGTAAATAAATGTTTAAAAATTCTCATGAGTAGACTGCTTTTCAGTTTTGTTTTTTTCATTTATATTATAATATAAATTTGTTTAGTAAACATGTTGATAATAATGGCATACGATGAAGTTAACTCATCATACTTCTAAATAATCAAAATTTGAGTTAATAAAGTTATTCTGTATTCCTGACCTTTACTGAGAGCATTTTATCTCTATGGAATTTAAACTGAAAAGGATAGACTATATAAAGTGTTTATATACATATGTCTCTATTATTAACGGAGAACATGGGGCTACTGTCCCTCGCTACAGTTACTGAAAAAAAATAGGTTATGACAAACTCATTGTGTAGTTTCATTTGAGGCATTCCTACTATATACAGATTTCACTTGATGTGAGGGATTATGAGAGTGAAGTTGCATAACTTCTTTAAGAAGTAAGTTCAGGACTGGGGCACCTGGGTGGCTCAGTCGGTTGAGTGTCCAACTCTTGATTTCGGCTCAGGTCATGATCTCAGGGCTGGTCATGAGATTGTCTTCCTCACTGGGCTTCCTTTTGGGTGGGGAGGCTGCTTAAATTTCTTTCTCCCTCCCTCTGCCTTTCCCTTACTTGTGTGCTCAGGCAGGCATGTGAATGCTCTCTCACTCTCTCTTTAAAAGTGGGGAAAAAAAATTCAGAACTTACCTGTAATTCTTTTACAACAAAGATATTAAGCAACTCAGAGCAAAACAACATTTACACGAGTTTTAGACATAAATGATCATGAAATGGGAGAGGTTAATGAGAAGTATCTTCTCATTTAAAAACTACCATCCCATTGGCTGGAAGTCCTAGCCCAAGCAACCAGACAACAAAAAGAAATAAAAGTCATTCAAATCAGTAAGGAAGAAGTAAAACTTCCACTATTTGCAGATGACATGATACTACATATAGAAAACCTAAAAGACTCCACCAAAAAAACTGCTGGAACTGATAATTCAGTAAAGTCACAGGATACAAAATCAATGTACAGAAATCTGTTGTATTTCTATACACCAATAATGAAGCAACAGAGAGAGAAATTAAAAAAACAATCCTATTTATAATTACACCAAAATAATAAGATACCTAGGAATAAACCTAACCAAAGAAGTATAAGACCTGTACTCTGACAGCTATAAAACTGATGAAAGAAATTGAAGATGACACAAAGAAATGGAAAGACAGTCCATGCTCATAGAATGAAAGAAAAAATATTGCTAAAATGTGTATACTACCTAAAGCAATCTGCATATTTAATGCAATCCCTATCAAAATACCAATAGTATTTTTCACAGAACTAGAAAAAAATTCCTAAAATTTGTATGGAACCACAAAATATCCCAAATAGCCAAAGCAATCATTAAAAAAAAAAAAACTAAAGCTGGAGGTATCACAATTCTGAACTTCAAGTTATATTACAAAGCTGTAGTGATCAAAACAGTATGCTGCTGGCACAAAAATAGACACATAGATCAGTGGAATAGAATGAAAAACCCAGAAATAAACCCTCATTTATATGGTCAATTAATCCTCAACAAAGCAGGAAAAAATACCCAAAGGGACAACTATTGTTTCTTCGACAAATGGTGTTGAAAAAACTGGACAGCAACATGCAAAAGAATGAAACTGGACCACTTTATTATATCATACATAAAAATAAAGTCAAAATGGGTTAAAGATCTAAATGTGAGGCCTAAAACCATAGAAACCTTAGAAGAGAACACAGGCAGTAACTTCTCTGACATTGGCTATAGCAACTTTTTTCTCAATATGCCTCCGAAGGCAAGAGAAACAAAAGCAAGAATAAATTATTGGGACTACGTCAAATAAAAAGATTTTGCACAGTGAAAAAAAAATCAATCAACAAAACTGAAAGGTAACCTGTGGAATGGAAAAAGATATTTGCAAATGACATATCCAATAAAGGGTTAGTATCGAAAATATATAAAGAACTTATAAAACTTAACACTCCCAAAACCAAATAACTCAGTTCAAAAGTGGGCAGAAGACATAAACAGACATTTCTCCAAAGAGGACATATAGATGGCCAACAGACACATGAAAAGATGATCATCATCACTTATCATTAGGGAAATGCAAATCAAATCCACAATGAGATATCACCTTACACCTGTCAAAATGGCTAAAATCAACAACACAAGAAACAACAGGTATTGGCAAGGATGTGGAGAAAAAAGAATTCTCTTACGCTGTTGGTAGGAATGCAAACTGATGCAGTCACTCTGGAAAACAGTATGGAAATTCCTCAAAAAGTTGAAAATAGAACTACCCTACAATCCAGCAATCACAGTACTGGGTATTTACCCAAAGAATACAAAAAAAAAAAAAAAAAACCACTAATTCCAAGGGATACATGCACCCCTATGTTTATAGCAGCATTATTTACAATAGCCAAGATATGGAAGCAGCCCAAGGATCCATCAATTGATGAGTGGATAAAAAAGATGTGGGGAAAAAAAGATGTGGTCTATATCCATATCTATCTATCTATCTATCTATCTATCTATCTATCTATCTATCATCTATCTATCTAGATATCTAGATATACATATATATATAATGGGATATTATTCAGCTATAAAAAATAATGAAATTTTTCCATTTGCAACCACATGGGTGGAGGTAGAGAGTATAATGCTAAGCTAAATATGTCAGTCAGAGAAAGAGAAATACCATATGATTTCATTCACATGTGAAATTTAAGAAACAAAACAAATGAGAGAGAGAGAGAGAGGGAGAAACCAAACGACAGACTCTTAATGATAGAAAACACACTGATGGTCAGTAGAGGGGTGGTGGAGGTGGTAATAGGTGATGGGGATTAAGGAATCACTTGTGATGAACACGGGGTGATACATGAAATTGCTGAATCACTATGTGTACACCTGAAACTAATATTGCACCATATTTTAACTAACTGGAATTAAACTAAAATTTTAAAAAAACTTCCTAAATCCTCATGGAAGTGGTGATCACCACAGAAACTGTAGCAACACGGTACCAATTGCTGACTTCAGACAGCTTCCTTTGCTCTCCAAGTGAATGAAGGAAGCCCAAGAGTCTTCTCTATAATATGAGACACCATGGAACACAACCCAAACAAATGTAATATTATCTTGAACTACAATAAAACATGTATAATTAACTAATAAGCATGGAGAGCTATTTCCTCCCCAAGATTTTCTCCAATGGAATTCGTATGTTCCCATTCATTTAGTTATAGGTCTTCTCTATGTTCACAATATTCCATGCTGTGGCTACATTGTTAGGAGATAGGTCTTGTGCTCACTTAAACTTGGTGCTATTTCTTTTTCATCTCTTTCTCTCATGACAAGAGGGAGCCTATGCTTCTTTGGAAGGTCTAATTCTTAACTAGTGATCTAAATTTCTTGATCAACCTGGTCCTCCTTCATATATTTGTTATTAATAAACTAATTGATTCTTCAATTCCCTTGACTTCAATTCAAGTCTTGGGCTTTCTTACACTTCCCTTTTTAATCTCTTAAGAAATTAATAAAATGTGTACTTTTAACTATTTTTTTAACCTGGGACTCCTAATAGTTACATTTTAAATTAATAATTTGGAAATTTAAAAACCACTATCCAATGGCCCATTTTAAAATCTTAAGTCTCTTTAAACTAACTTTTCCAACAATTTCATCCTTAAATACAAAAACCCATTGCTCCTTGCCTTTAAGTGTTTAAAAATACAACTTCTCAATTTATAACTGTTTCCTAAGGGATAAGAAAATAGCTTGAGTTCCCATAAATTATTCCAGTGAACTTAGTCACAGAATAAATAAAAAGGATCCATTAATTTTATATGTTTGAAGATTTTAAGATTACTTATATCCTAAGATAAATGAAATGCTATTTTCTCATAAAAATATTATCAACTGCCTTTTAGGATAACTAATATCTAACAGTGAGAATGGCCTGTTCTCAGAGCAGCTACTACCACTGAGAGGCAGAGTTTGTATTAATGCAGTCTGAGTTACCACACAAATAACGCCCGTTGTCCATATTTCCTTAAGTCTACCCTTGGCCATCATTCTTCTGGAAGTTTCTTGTCAAAGAATAAACTTAAGTCTCACTCAGGATAGTGGTTCTTAGATGGATTTCTTATATTCAATATTTGACTCCATATTCAGGCCCATTAAGATAACCAGACTGGCTAACTTTCCTCATACTGACCTTATGACTGCATGAACTGGTTCAAAAAAACAGCCTTTCTTTTTGAGGCACCAAACCTTTTCTGTGAGCTTTTTATTTTTTTTTTCCTGCCCTTCTTTGTCTTTTATTCATCAAGTCTGCCTTCTTCCTTTTCTGGTTCCTTCCTTTTTGACACACAGCCTATACTTCTTAAACTGCAAGCTCCATGAGGGTAGCAACCATTATCTCCTTTTTTTACTCCGTTTGCAATGTCTAAATATACAATAAGTAATGGTTAGATAGATAGTAAGGTTGGAAGTAAATGTAGAATAAATATACACTTACAGTTATCAAAGTATTCTGAACCCCTACAACATGAAGACCACATTTCTTAACTGCAGGTCATTTATATGGAAAGTCTTTTCAAGAAAAATACTAGTAACATTTAAAAAAATTTTTTTAATGTTTATTTTTTGTTGAGAGAGAGAGAGAGAGACAGAGTGTGAGCAGCGGAAGGGCAGAGATAGAGGGAGACAGAATCCGAAGCAAGCTCCAGGCTCAGAGCTGTCAGCACAGAGCCTCATGCCAGACTGAAACTCCCCAACTGTGAGATCATGACCTGAGCCGAAATTGGATGCTTAACTGACTGAGCCACCCAGGTGCCCTAACAGCATTTCATTGTACACTGATAATATCATCTTTTTGCTTAAAAAATCAGTAAAGCAGAAACAATACTGGAAGAAAATATGGTCCCTTCAGATAAAAAGGATCCAGACTTTAAGTGAAATCGATTATATTTAATTTGATTAAGAAGTATTTAAATTTCCTGCCTGGTAAGTGTTTTCTTCTTTTTCTCAAACATTGCAAGAACTAAGAGTACTCTTAGGCTGAGTCATGTTGAAATACACAGTCACTTTGTCTTATTTTAGCTAATTTAGTACCTTAGTCCTTTCCTTTTGGTTTATCAGTAAGGACCAGAGTTTTGTTGGGGTACAGTTTTATCTCTCTGCCCACATGCTATTATTCTATTTGAATGGCTAGAGAACCTTGGAGTACTCCATTTTTGTTCCCAAGACTATGTAGTTGTCAGATCTTAGACCATTTGCAAAAATGTATTTTTTATGATAAATTTTGAAGGAACGGGGTTAACTTAGGTTTCCTAATATAATTACCGTGCATCATTTAATTCAATTAATTTACTGAATTATTTTACTTATATACTAGTGTTTAAAGATGGAAGCACAATAACTTGTGAAATTTGAAATAATTGTCTCTTTTCCTACAAAAGAACACTTCCTTGTGAGGCATCTCTGTTCACCTCCCACCCACTGGGTGATAGGACACTTGATATTCCAGTTAGAGGTGCTCCAGTTTCTGCCAATTTAAAACAGCTGTTTTTTTTTGTTTTTTCCTTTTTTTGTTTTTCCTTTTTTTGTTTGTTTTTTTGTTTTTAGCTGTGTCCTTTTGTATACATATTCAACTAAACTGAAGTTTGGAATTTTTACCAGAACTGCTGTTTCCTTTCAGGTGTGTACCCCTCCCTTCCTCTTCCTCAGCATAGTTTCTGATAGATGAAAATTCTATAAACTCTATGCCATTGGGATAGGAGTCCATGCACTATAGATGAGGATGTGGCCTTGATTCTCAGAGGCCTCTGCATGCGGGCCTCTTGTGCTCTTTGACCACTGGACAACCTGCTGGCATTTGAATACTACCAATTGAGGGGTAAGTTATTCTGCCTCCTCTCTGGGTTTTAACCTCTGTATTTCCTGAATCTCTGTTAAAAAATCTAGAATCGGCGCAATTCATAGTTTTTTTTTTTCTTGGCTTATTCTGGGCCTGTTGGTCTCTCTGTGCCACCAAGCTTGGCTCCATGTTGGCTCTCACTAGTGTTGCAAACCTGAGTCTTAGACATATAGTTTACCTAGCCACTGCCAGGGCTGCCCAACCCACAGCCTCTGGTATTTGGAAGAACTTCTTTTCCACGCAGTGAAACTCATATCTAGACTGCTGCTTCACTACTAAATATAAGAACGTCTAAATATAAGAATATCTTTGGGGCCTAAGTAATTACTTCTTGGTTTCAGACTCCATCTGTCTTTTTCCTAAAGCACTGAGACTCATTTAATCAGTGAAGAGGCATAGGAAACTGTGACTTACAGGGAAAGAGAAAACTTGATTGCAACAAGAAAGTATGACAAAACAACTAAAAAAATCAGAAGAAAATAGCTTTAAAAAATCTTTAGAGTGTATCAATGACATAACAATAAAGCAAAATATACTATAGACCCAGAGAGGTAAACATAGTGCTAAAACTGGATTTTATTTTTAGGAAATTTGACAAACCTCAATTAATTTGAGTTTCTCCTTCCATGGCCTTGCAGGGGAAGAGCACAGGAGACAAATTTCAAGGGCTACCCAAGGTGGGAAGTCTGATAGAAAACTCTCCCCTCATAAAACAAGAGTCACGATAGGCTAAATGTCATTGAAAAGGCAAACCAGAAATAATAGTCTCCAGGTGGCTGCAAGTAAAATAGATTCTTTCAAACATTTCTCTGTGTAGAAGAGAAAATAATCTTCACTGAGAATTCATACCACACAGGTTGACCCTCACTTGTAGTTTAAAACACATGAGATAAAGATGAAGAGAAAATTAATTATCTGAAAGAAAAATGCCTGAAAACATGATGCAAAAATGTACCATAAAGATACAAAGACATGAAAAATACAAAAGAGAGGTTAAGAGAAGAGACATGGAGGTCAAAATCAGAAGTTCTAGCTTACACGTAATCAGGGCTTTCTGTAAAGAATGGAATGAAGAGGTGTAGGAGAGAGAATATTTGACAATAGGTGATAAATTTCCAGAAATGATGCACAATACCAATCCACAGATTCAAGAATCCCAAATAGGAAAAATAAAAACCAATCCTCCCTCAAGCATTTTGTGGTGAAACTGAAAAATACCAAAGAAAAGGAAAGATACTAAAAGTGATCAGAGAAAAGATTACCTTCAAAGGAATAATGTTTAGAATGATCGATGGCTGCTAAATAACAACAATGGAAGATAGAAGTCAGTGATGACATCCTCCATTCACTATGTGAAAATGCCTTATATAAAGGAGGGCAAAATAAAGACATTTTCAGAATAAGTAAAAAACAAAAGAGTTTGTTACCAATAACTTAAAGAAGGGTATGCTAGGTAGAAGGAAAGTTATCACAGATGGAAGGACTGAGATGTAAGAAGAAATTATAACAAGAAAGGGGGGGTGGGGCTAAATCTAAATAAATATTTGCTACATATAAGAATTTAGCATTGTGTGTAAAAATTTTAAAAGATAAATTTCAAGGGAGCCTAGGTGGTCAGTCAGTTAAGCGTCTGACCAGCTCAGTTCATGATCTCAGGTCGCATGGGTCCAAGACTCCCATCAGGCTCTGTGCTGACAGCTAGCTCAGACCCTGGAGCCTGCTTCAGATTCTGTGTTTCCCTCTCTCTCTGCTCCTCCCTCACTCATGCTCTGTCTCTCAAAAATAAATAAATGTTAAAAAAATTTTAAGATAATTTCATGGCAATAATAGCATATGATACAAATTGTATGATTGAAGTTAAGGTATTCTAATGTTCTTGATTATTTGTAAGAAGAGTAAATATATTTGTTTACTTTAGATTTTGATGATTTACATATGCAAACTGAAACATTCAGAGTAATAACAAAACAGAATGGAAATGGAATGTATAATTTCCAAACTCTACTAGGCAGAAATGTAATGAGAAAAAAAAAAGTCAATCTAGAAGAACCTAAGAGCGGAGAAAAAATGAAACATAGGAAAAGCAGGACATATAGACAGCAAATAATAATCCAAACATATCTGTTATGACAATAAATAGAAAAGACCAAATCCTTTAGTTCAGAGATAAAGATTGTCAAATAATTGTTTTTTAATATTAAATGTATACCAAAGGTCCTCCTAAAACAGAATATACAAATATAGAAAGTAAAAGAAAGGAAGAAAGACATATGAGGCAAATAAATAAAAAATAATAATAATAATTAGCTGGGAAATTTCTATTAATATTGCATAATTGAGATTTTTACTAGAGTTAGGAAGAATCTTTACATAATGATAAAAGTTTCAACTCATGAGGGAGAAATAATATTTCTAAATATGTGTGTTTCTAAGAACTAAATTTCAAAATACTTAAAGAAAAACTTGACAGACTATAAAATGAGCTAAATTCATTTCTATAAGGAAAGGCTTAGACACATCTTTCTAATGAATTGGTAGAACAACAAAGTTAATTGATCTCTTGCACCTAACAACTGTAATTCAAAAATTTCATGGAAATTTTCGGAAAAATTGACCACATTTTTTATTTACTTTTAAATTGGGATTAAAAGTAAATCTCAACAACCACCTCTTATACAAAATACAACCTTATTAAGTTGGCCACTGGGAAGAATTGGCCACATGTAGGTAAGTTTGTTCCAGAGAGGATTTTCAACTCTGGAACGTTTCCACTGGTCCGGTTTATTGGTCCCCTCATGTTTTATGGCCCACCTAAGAAAAAATAAGAGACAAAAAGCCACTTAGTAAGATTAAATATCGTTTCTGGGGCGCCTGGGTGGCTTAGTCGGTTGAGCGTCCGACTTTCGCTTAGGTCATGATCTCGCTGTTCGTGGGTTCGAGCCCCGCGTCGGGCTCTGTGCTGACTGCCAGCTCAGAGCCTGGAGCCTGTTTCGGTCTGTGACTCCCTCTCTCTCTGACCCTCCCCTGTTCACGCTGTCTCTCTCTCTCTCCTGGAAATAAATAAAATATTTAAAAAAAAAAAAAGATTAAATATCGTTTCAAAATATTTATTGAGTACTTCTTACTATATACTAGGCAAAGTTTAAATTAAAAACCCAAATCTGATAATTGTCTGTGTACAAGAGACACACCAAAAAAGTCATTTTAAAATGAAAGAATACATTTTTTAAAATCAGGAAACACTGGCAATGTTATAACTGACAGTGGAATTTGAAGAAAAGTCAAAGTAAATAACCATTTTATAATAACAATGACATAAATAACAAAATAATACTGACATAGAAAAAATTAAGCAAAACTTTTTAGACATTCAAAGAGAAACTGACATAAACACAATTATTGTGAAAGACATCATTACAAGATCAACAGATTATAAACCACCAGGTAAATTTTGCTAGAGTAACACATAAGGACATGAAATATCTGACTGATATAACTTATAAATGTATGACCATTTATTTATATACATTGTAGCCTACTAACAGAAAATACCTCTTTCTCAACAATTCTTGGAACATTTGTAATATCTGCCACATACTAACAATGTAAAAAACTTCAGAGGCACCTGGGTGACTTGGTTAAGTGTCTGACTTTAGATTTCCACTCTGGTCGTGATCTCATGGTGGGTCATGAGATCAAACCCCAAGTCAGGTTCTGTGTTAAGCATAGAGTCTGCTTAAGTTTTATAACTTAAGTTTTATAACTCCAATCAAATAGTTTAAAAAACATATTCTCTCTCCCCAAATGCTTTTATATCATATAAAGGAAAAAATAGATCAATAGCTGTTTAAGTAGAAATGAAAATAAAAATCAGAAAAATATATAACCTGGAATCACATTAAAAGGTAAATTTATAATGTTAAGTGCTGTTTTTATTAAAAGTCAAATTGAGAACTAATAAACATTCAATTCAATAATTTTAAAATATATATAAACTTGTCTCATGGAATACATATGAAAGGAAACAATATTCAAATATAAATCAATTAATAAACAACATCAGTAGAATGATTCAAAGAAATATTTTTGAAATAAAATAGCAAGTCTCTTGCAAATAAATCTAGGTGAATATAATACAAGCCAAACAGGAAAACTAAGCTAAATAGTTAGCATAGAAAGGGCTGAAAGAGTATATTATGCATGTGTAGTTTAAGAAATTGAAAAATTCTGATGAAATAAATTATATTAAAAAAACTCATAAATTTGAAACAAAATAGACAGCATGCTCTTGCTAGCATAACTTCACAGGTCATGGAACAGATCATTTTCATGCTATATAAAATATTTTAAATCATAAAGAAAGAGAAAACTAGTTAATTTATTCCATGAAGGAGAGATGAGCTTCATAATAAAGTCAATTACTGGTAATATAAGAAGTAATACAGCAATTTTACTTAAAGATGTAAAATTACTAAATCAATATTAGCCAATAAAATTTAACATTATGGCAAGAGTTAATCACTATTGCTAAGTCATACTGAACCTAGAAATGAAATGATGGACATATATTAAGATAACAAATCACTGATTAATGAATGAGAATATAAAAAGCAGCCCATCATGTATACTTTTCGAGCACATGTGATGGTCATCTGAGCTTTAAAGATTTCTGAAATAGCCCGGGCCCATGAGAAACAACTGCAGTACTCAATCTTATGTTCAATGGCCCAGATTTCCCACAAGATTGATGGAAATTCTTGGGGCCTGACCCTTAGGGGTGGGGTGGCAGGAAAGACATGTTCCTTACCAACATAGAACCAGGCAGAACCAAGTTGAAGTCTCTTAGAAGCCAGGGCATATAGCCCCTGTGTTATATTTCTCAGTAAAATCATATGTTTTAGTTTGATGTCTCCCAGAATGTCACCTACATACAATAAATGTCCAACCCCTTGAAAAAAAGTCTAAGGAGAAATGGAAAGCTCATTCTTTTAGACAACATGTTTGAACTATGGGAAAACAAATAACATCAGAAGGTGGTAAGCTCCTGCTGTTACTGATGAAAATGATAGGAACATACATAATTTCACATAAATTTTTATTTTTCTGAATACCCAGAAATCTTCTAAAGATCTGCTTTTATTGAAAATCTCTCTGTGGGCACCAGGGTGGCTTAGTCAGGTAAGCACCTGACTTTTGGTTTTCGCCCAGATCATTATCTCATGTTCCTGAGATCGAACCCTGTGTAGGGATTCTCCCTGTACCCACCCCCCCTGCTTCTTCCCTGCTTGTGCTCTCTCTCTCTTTTTTTCAAAATAAATAAATAAACTTTAAAAAAAAACAAATTTTGATTATTATGCTAGAGGAAAACTAAACTATCTGGAGGTGTGTATGGAAGCTCTCTTTCTTGCTCCTCATCACCACTTCCAGACTATTGTTCCTACATACTCCTCCAAAGGTCTTTGCTTTGAAGCACATAGTAATAGACCAGAGCACCTATTATCCTTCCTTGTTGCACTCATATCAGTTTCTCTGTACCCCCCCTCTCATTTATTGAAGATATTACCATCCTGGCTTGCTTTTGTTTTCTCCCCCTCTGTTCCTGTAATCATTCAATGTCTTTTAAATATCTAAGTAGACAATCCCCCCCTGGCCTCTCATTGCCTCCAATAATCTTAACTCCATCTCACATCAGCTACTCTTCCTATGGACACAGCTTCAAACTGCTCATTACAAATAACGGTACCACCTCTAAAATTTTAATTGCAAGAAGCCCACCTTCTCACCACCATCTCCATTTTCTCTAGTTCACAAATTTAAGTAGCCCACTCTAACAATTATTCACTCCACCAAATGTTCCAAACCATTGTTTCTATCACCGTATCACATTCCATACTTCCCTACCAGGTCTATTCTTCCCTTTATACTTAGCTAGGATTCGTGGTCCAGCTTACAGCCATGCTCTTGTCCTGACTCATTGCCCTACTCTACCTTTTTTCATACTCGAGTTTTAAAAAACAGAAACCAACCCTGGTCCAATTCTCTACCTACTGAAAGCCTATACTTTTTTTAAAAAAAAATAATGTTTTTTATTTATTTCTGAGAGAGAGAGAGACAGCATGAGCAGGGGAGGGTCAGCGAAAGAGGGAGACACAGAATCTGAAACAGGCTCCAGGCTTTGAGCTGGCTGTCAGTCCTGAGCCTGACACGGGACTCGAACCCACAAACTGTGAGATCATGACTGAGCCGAAGTCAGACGCTTAACTGATTGAGCCACCCAGGTGGCTCTGAAAGCGTATACCTTACTTGATCAGTAGATAGAGAAAACACATTAAAGATTCCACTCATGGAGTCACAATAGATCAATAGAGAACAATGAAAATGGGAGGCAGTATGGATATAGTACAGAGAATTTTGAGAATTTGAGGACTTTTTGGTTCTCACAGTGATTGCAGGACATTGCTGTCATTTCAAATGGCAGGGGACCAAGAATACCAAAGAAATACAAAGAAAGTTTGTCCTGTATTATACACTTGCAAATTTCCCTTGAAATGTTCATGTTAGATGAATACATATTTATCAGTGCCTAAAACCAAACTACATTTTATAATAACCAACGTATTTTTGCACGATTATAATACACATCAAATTTTCTAGAAATGCAACTGCCTCTAATATCTCAAAGAAGGAGGGGTATCTTAATGGTTTAGTCAGTTGAGCATCCAACTCTGTTTCAGTTCAGGTCATGATCTCAGGGTTTCATGAATTTGAGCCTCATAAGGGCCTCCACGCTGACAGTGTGGAGCCTGCTTGGGATTCTCTGTCTCCCTTTCTCTCTCGGCCCCTCCCCCACTCTTGCTGTCTCTATCTCTCTCAAAATAAATAAATAAAACTTTAAAAAATATATCTCAAAGAAGGAAACTTTGATGCTTCATGTGTCATTTACTCATTTGGATAAATCCTATCACTAGTGACACTACCATTCCTGGTTTTTGAGTCACCAGTATAACACAACTGTATCATTTGACATTTGTAGTTCATATATTTAGCTGATATTTGCATAGGAAGAAGAATCTGCAAACTTAATCATGTTATCTGATATCACTGTACTGAGAATTTATATTGAAATATATATTACTTTTATTTTTAAATTATTTTTCTTTTACTATCATTATTGTTACTAGATAAGTATTTCTTTAGAAATTATATTGGTGTTTAGGTTATCTTAAGTACTTATTGTATTTTAGGATAGTAAAATAATATTTTAGGATTACAAAATATTTGTTATGCAAAGGGAGCATCAGATCCAATAGTGTTGATAAACACTGTTTTTATTTTTTTAATTTTTTTTAATGTTTTATTTATTTCTAGGAGAGAGAGAGAGAGAGAGTGAGTGAGTGAGTGAGCAGGGGAGGGTCAGAGAGAGAGGGAGTCACAGACTGAAACAGGCTCCAGGCTCTGAGCTGGCAGTCAGCACAGAGCCCGACGCGGGGCTCGAACCCCCGAACCGCGAGATCATGACCTAAGCGAAAGTCGGACGCTTAACCGACTAAGCCACCCAGGCGCCCCAAAGATGATAAACACTGTTTTTAAATGCAGAACCACAAACTTCAAGTGGGCCCTTAAGACTTCTGGGGCATCTCACTGCCTTCCTCCAGCCCAGTGACTCCAGGCCTCTGAGAAGTACCCCCATTTCCTTCTCATTAAACCTCCCACACCCTGTCATCCATATCTCAGTGCTGCTGAAGATCTTATTTCACTGAGAAAACACCAGTGTTCAAAAGAGACCTTCATTTTCCTATCAGCAAATCTTCCAGACTCCCTCCCTCTAGACTAGCTACAGTGGAGCTGTATTATGCTCCAGTCTAAGACCAAAACTTCTGCCTATGGCTTAGTTCCTTATCCTCTCTCATCTAGGACTTTGTTTCTGCCCTCTGGGTCATTCCACTGCATAATATCTGACAGTCTGACATAGAAACAAAGAAAGAAAGAAATGAAGGAAGGAAGGAGGAAAGAAATGAAGGAAGGAAGGAAGGAACAAAGAAAGAAAAAGAAAGAAAGAATGAAAGAAAGAAAAGGAAGGAAGGAAGGGAGAGAGAGAGAGAAAGAAAGAAAGAAAGAAAGAAAGAAAGAAAGAAAGAAAGAAAGAAAGAAAGAAAGAAAGAACCTTCCCTACACCCCACATTCACCTCCAATTATTGCCTTATTTCTTTGTGTTCCTGTATAGAAAATTCCTTAAACGACTCATTTCCTCTTCTTTTCTCTTAGACCAATTCCAATTAGATTTTCATCTCTGAAACTCCAACGAAACTACCCCATTAGGACTCTCACGTTACAAAATGCAAAAGTCATTTCTTAAGATACACCTAAACAGCAACGTCTAACAAATGGTCATTTTTCGCTTAAAACACTTTCTTTACTTGACTTGATTTCCCTTCAGTTCCATGAAATCACATTCTCTTGGTTTTCTCCCATATAAGTAGCCAAAATTGTTAGTCTCCTCTTGCTTGTCAGAGGGTGGGCAATAAATCCCATAAAAATTTAGGGTTTGCTACATCAATGGAGTTTTTAGGTGTTCATTAGTCTGTTACATGTAGGGATATTCCTCTAAGATAAAGGTCAATTTGTTGTATTTTGTACTCTTACTGCATCAACAACAACAAAAGCACAGCACTGATCGGTCTTGTGGGTTTTAGAAACAGCAGGTGCCATGCTTCAAAATTACTGCTCTGATCCTTTTACCAGATAATCCAGAAGGCTGTCAATTTCATCAGGAGACCAGAACATGATAGGAGTCTGAAGCAGGTCTAAGTGATAGTACAACCCTCCCTTTCACCTGGATGGTACAACCTGGTAGGTCCAATGGCTCTGGAGGAATCTGAAGTAGCAAGGATGCTGTATTAAATCTCTGGTAAACCCAATACTCTTATTGCAGTGTAGACTCTGACTTTCTGGAGTAAGATCACACTCTGCAATAGGAACCAACCCTGCTTTTGATAAGCAATCCCTGGTGTATTGGAAAGCTTTATTTGAGACTGAGAACAGGAGCATGTAATCATCAAGTGACTATGAAATCTGAACCACCCATAATGAACTGGATGTAGTCATATCCTTTATGTCATATTCTTCATTGTGTAATACAGATACAATTACATTCTATTGTACAATGAAAGTGGTACATTCAGGCCCAGGCTCAAGCCAAATCCAGAAGGTATTAATCTACTGCAATGATTCCTCTCCCTTAATACACCTATGTCCTCAAGGGAATTTCTCTACAATCATTTGACAAAGTGCAGGATTCAAGCCTGGTTTGCAAAGCATTCAGTATGATATGTCTGTGCTAGTCGGAAGTGAATTACTTCTATGTTATATTCCACTTGGGTGTGGCTCTGAAGAAGAGTGTTGAAAAAAATTGTAATATTAGGTAGAGTTATGAGTAGCATATTTTATTATCTATTTTGTAGAAAAGAATAGGTAATCAGAGCATGGATATACATTGATTCATGGCAGTGATTAATGGTTTACTCTGTTGTTCAGAAGCTTCAATAAAGCAAAACTGGAAGAACAAAAATATGGAATTCTGATTTTTAAAATAAGTATGAAGGTGAACCTATGGGGAGGATACAAAGCATATGGATTTTATTTCTCACGTTAATGCCCACTAGAGAGCATTTATCACAGAAGAAGTTCTCAGCAACCAAGTAGACAGGATGACCATAGTGCCCATGAAAATGTTTACACACAAGGGATCCGTTTTATAGCAAAAGAGTTTTAACAGTAAGCCACAGGGTTCACTTGTCTTACATTGTACTTGATCACTCAAAAGCAGTTAGCCTAATAAAATGGAGAAATGGTGGGGCGCCTGGGTGGCTAAGTAGGTTAAGTATCCGACTTCAGCTCAGGTCATGATCCCACGGTTCGTGGGCTTGAGCCCCACATCGGGCTCTGAGCTGACAGCTAGCTCAGAGCCTGGAGCCTGCTTTGGATTCTGTATCTCCCTCTCACTCTGACCCTCCCCTGTTCATGCTATCTCTCTCTCTCAAAAATAAAGAAAAAACATTAAAAAAAAAAAAAGAATGGAGAAATAGTCTTAAAGTCTCAACTAAGGTTCTAGCTTGGGGAAACATCTTGCACAGTTGGGATGTTATCCTAAAGGATCAGAATATTCGGTGATCCAGCAATATAGATGTGTTTTATCCTCAATAGCTGGAATGTGTGGGCTCAGAAACCCACAGAGGGAGGATTGACCATATGACCTTATGGCCAGATGACTGACAAACAAAATGTGTGCTCCTGTTTCCAAAAACAAGCTTTTCTATACTAGAGTTCACTCTGAGAACACTTCTTTCAGGGGATACAGTAAGCCTTCCACTGACCCACAGAAACTAACATTACCTGGCTACTTTGGGCTCCTCATGCCAGTAGGTTAGAAGGTCAATAAAGAAGTTACTCTATTGATTGGAGAACTGATCTTGATCTTGATTACCACCGTGAGTGAAGTTTTCTCCTACGCAGTGGAGGCAAAGAGGGGAAAGTCTGAAACCCAGGGACCTTGTTGGCCTCACTTAGCGCTCCTATGCACAGTGAAAAGTGCAAATAGTCAACTGCAACAGTCACAGTCTGATAATGGCAGGGAAATTAAAGGCTGAGACCCTACAGGATAAAGTCCTGGATAAAGTAACCCATACTACACAAAGCGTTTGACAAGAATAAGAGAAATCTAGGGGAACCTGGATGGCTCAGTTGGTTAAGCTTTCAACTCCTGATTTAGGCTCAGGTCATGATCTCACAGTTTGTGAGTCTGATCCCCACTCTAGACTCCACACTGACATTGCAGAGCTTGCTTGGTGTTTTCTCTCTCTCTCTCTCTGTATTACTTCCCCATGCTCTTGCATTCTCCACCCCCCCCCCATCAGTCTCTCAAAATAAATAAATAAACTTTAAAAAAGAATAACAGAAATCTAGAATGGGTGGAGGAGGAGGGAATTAATACATATCAATTAGTCTTAAGGTCAGCATGGGGGATTGAGGCTTAATTTGTTAACTCTTTTTAAGTCATTTTAGACGAGTGTAAGGGATGACCACCTTAAAGTACTGGACTGTGATTCCCCTCTTGAGACAGACATGAGGGCGTCTTGTTCTCTTATGAGATCTGGATATCATTAGAGGTGCAAGTGGATTGGAGTGGAGCTGGAGCAAGAAGTATATAGAACTGGGCCCAGTTCACGTGCCTCTTCAAGTTCACTCAGCCCAATCAGCTTCCCTTGTTCACATGCGCAGTGGAGATCCTCATCCAGCAGTGTTGTCGCTTTATATTCTACCAACTCCAACTCTCATCTTTGGCTTAGCCTCCTTCCTATCCATTGAATCAGGAGCCAGAGTGGCTCCGTTTCACAGATCTAACAGGCTGGAAATGCTGGAAATATTTCAGGTTGCAGATAAAACATTGTACTATGGAGAATGGGCTCTGGCTTCCCAAGTGACTACCTGAAGAGGTCCTGGAAGGGTCAGTAACATCACCCAGAGGTGAGGAAGGAGTCGGTGTCTCCTGGGGTGAACTTTGATTATTGAGTACCCAGAGACAAGAAGTCAATAAATGAATCCCATTCCCTTTCTCAAAAAGATAACGGTGTTTATACAAGCCTGAATGGAAGGCATCCTAAGTAAGATTACTTAGGAAACTACAGCCACCTCCCTAATACTCCACCTAGTACCTTATTTCCCTCTGTTTCTGACACACTCTAATTTTTCTTCCGCTTTGCTGACCTAGGATTGCACTTCCTAATAAAACCTTAGCATATATAAATGCTCCTCAGACAGCATTGTTTTTGAGGAGACTAGAGTGAAAACACCAAAGTAAGGGGTAGGGAGAGGCAATTTAAATCTCTAGCCAGCCATACTCTTGGGTAGGGTATCTTTTCATAAAAGAGTCTAAACTGAATTTAAAAAAGTATCTTGGCAAAGGGGTTGGGACAGGATTTAATCATCAAGTGTAAGGATTCAAAAATAAAACTTCAACTATAATATACAATAATTTACCGAAGCATACTTGTATGAATGTATGGGTAGAAACCTCATTTTGAGTTTAATTCTAAGGTTTTTTCCAAGAAAGGAAAAGCATTCAGTCTTCTGGTTGAAGTTCCTATATAACTTTAGCCCAACAAAGTGGGCTTTAAAAGGAGCTGATCAAGTTCAACTTACACTACTAATAAACATTCACATAGAGCAAAGGCCATTAGATTTCAGAGTCCAGCACAGTATGAGTTTTTATGTAAAAAGCAATAGACATCTTAATATTGTTTTACAAATGAAGAGCTCACAGACCCTTAACTGTAGTGGCACCAGCAGGCCTTGCTGTAATGACTGTACAAGTGCATAACATAAAGTAGAACTTTACAGCATTGTTATGGACCGAGAGTCTTAATTCCTGAAAGTCTACGCTAGGTGGAGACAGCGATTCATGCAATGCTTGCAGGCAGCCTTTTTCTGGCCCCTGAAGAATTTATCTCTATTTAACATTTTCCCTTCTTCTCTTTAGTGTGAAAAGGGGTGTTCTTGAACAATTAGGTGTTTTTAATAGAAACATTATATAAACAAAACATTTCAGGCTTTGGAAAGCCTACTTGAAAACACACACATATATACACACCCCACAAAGCAGCCAAATAAGGTTCAAAAGCAGATTTATTTAATCCAAATAGTGTCTGTATTAACCCTACCTTTCCATTAAAGGCAAAAGTAGATTTATGATACCTCATGAGCATCTACCCCCATGGATAGGAGTATAACCAAAGTTAAAATATCCTCCTGGATTTAACTGAGCCTAAAAAATAAACAATCAGGATCATTCAACATTTCAGTTGACCCATACCTCTTCCTTCAAAACCTAGGTTCAGGATTGATTATATCATTCTCAGTCTGATTAATGGACTCACAGCTCCAGCAGAATGCTCTAGTCAATTAGTCTTATGAAGAAATGGGAAACAAAAACACTTTAGATAATATTTTTGGAGTCCAGCACTTTTGATGGAACTTCACTGTTGTGGCAGGCTATGTGAAATTGTGCAAGACTGTATGCCCCGGGACAGAAAGGTATTATTTTATACTCGTAGAAATCAATAGTAAAATAAAAACAAACCAAAAATGTGTTGCAGTTGAAGAGCAAATTGTCTTTTTAATATTCTATTGGGACACACTTATATTGTTTCCAACAATGTAATAAACATAATAAAAAATATAATATAGTATATAATTTGGATCTGATAGAGTAAATTGTAAATACTCTGGCAAATTCCAACTCAAATAAGCAGTGTCTAAGTAACATACATGTGAAAATTATCAGATTCACATCCTGCAACCATCAGAGAAACTCTTTAACTCTTTGCTTTGAATGAGGACCTATTTATTTCTTTAACTGGTCACTTTTCAGCTTTTAAGGTCATCTAAGCCACTGATTAGACCACTTAGGCTAATGCATCCGTAATTAATTTAAAATTGCATGGTTGCTTAGAAACAACAAATGGCATGGTATTCATACAGAATACTCATATATTTCATACATTGATTTTGATAGAAATCAATTTGTAGGACTGATTTTACCCCATGACTATAAGCACCCCATGTCTGAAGAAAAAATAAAAGGATAGGAGAAAGAAATGGGTAGATTGTAAATAATAATAATAACAACAACTACTACTACCTACTTTGATGGGATTTAATAATAGCCCAATAAATTCCCATGATTTTGAACTGTTTTGAAGCTTTGTATTATGCTAGTCCTCTAGACAGGGAAGAAATCATTTAAAATCATAATGATACACAGAAGTTAATCATTTTAAACACTGTATAAGGGTTAAAAGAGCAGATACACACCTAGAAACTTCGAGCCATCATATATCACACTCAAGTCTTATACTAGTACCACTGCATAAAATATTTTAAGCTACATCTATTTTGCAATTTGCAATGAATATTAAAGGTAAATTTAGTACTCTATGTACATAATTATTTTTGAGATTTAAATTTTAAATAACTTTACCTGAACTGAACAGGGCACTGAAGATTGGAGCATCATTAATTTACAAGCCAAAATGTATAAAAATTAAGTAAATTTTATGTATTAAACATTATGCTACTTTATTCCTGGAATATTTTTATAAACTGATAAATACAGTTGAATTCGTTCATATGTCTTATATATTCTCATTTGCCCCATCTTTTTACATTATTTTGGTAACTAGCAAAGTACTTAAGACAGACATTGGGATTTAATGGCAACTAGGGGCTAAGAAGCAGAACTTTATGATCATGTCTCTATCTTGCATAACTAGGAATGTCTAAGAATGAGAAATTAGTATAGAAATTACATTGAAAGTAATACTAATTTCATAAAAATTTCCAAAATTTTTATTACATTCTTCTCAGTTGAAGACCATTAATTAATTAAGCCCTTTAACACAATCCAACATTTTTAAGACCAATTATGAAATATGGTGGAAACCGATAGTACATTAATGGTAATTGCCAGCAATATGTATGTATTTAGTGTAGAAAAATAAATGGATATACAAATGGATATAAACCCAAATCTGACATCTCTTGTAACTTTGCTTTTTTAAAATAAGTCTTTGACCTGCTCTATTTTGTTTTGTTTTTCTAGTTGGTTGAGCTTCCTGGTTATTTAGATTCTGGATACATAGAAGTAATCTATATTCAGCACTAAAAACCTATCATTATCTCCCATACTCAGAGAGTTTCATACTTGTGTAAAAGCAAAGCTCTCTTAGCAACTACAGTAAAATCTCTATCAAGTACAAGATTTGTAAACACATAAAAAAAATCCACTCTGCCTTCAACAATACTTGCTTATAGTGGAACCCCATGTGATCTCTGCATTCCTGAATCTTTCATTTGTCACCTATCTGGGCCTTGATAGGTTAGCTTTGGTATCTCAGCTCTTTGGGGGATAAGCTTTCTGAAGTTCTTGTATTGATTTTTGTGCAAATAAGACAAATGAATAATTGTCTATTGAGTGCCTGCTCTTTCTCCTCAGTTCTATGCCAGGCATTATAGGGAATCCAAAAGAAGTTAGAGAGGGCTTCTGCCTTCAAGAAAGGTGCTGCACTTTAGGAAGCAAAAATTATATATTTTTGATGTTTTTGAAAACAATACAAGACAATAAGTGATAAAAATGGCACTCTCAATAGAAATTGCAACAGTTACAACTAATGTAAAGAAAATAGGGTTCGAATAGAAATATGACTTCTAAGTCAAAGAACATCAACATCATTTAAAATTTGTGATCCATATTCCCATATTGTTTTCTAAAGGAGTAGAGAAAATTGGAATTATTTTTTTAAAATAAGTCATTTATTCAATACATATGGTTTGGGCCATAGTATTTAAAATTACTTAACTCTGGGACATGAGGCTTGCTCGGTCAGAAGAGCATGTGACCGTTGATCTTGGGGTTTCCGTGAGTTTGAGCCCTATTTTGGGTGTAGAGATTATTTGAATAAATAAATAAACTTTATAAAATAAAATAACTTAACTCTGATTCAGGAAGTGACCAAATAAAAAGTAGTTCTCCGTTATATAGGCATCCAGATCAATCATAGGTGGTTTACCTATTCCAGAATAGATCTATACACTTAGTGTGACCTTCTCAGTACATTGGAACCTTTAACAAAATTCACCTAAGACATAACCAACAACAATTTGTTTAATTTTCTATTTACTTACTAAGCTACACATTTTGTGAGGACTAGGATTCTGACCATTATATGCATGGCTTTCAGAATCTGACACAGTATCTCAAAATGGGAGACACCAAATAATATTTTCTTCTTCAACAGAAGACTAAAGGTTAGAGGAGACAGTTACCTAGTTCAGAATTCAAAGGCTCTAAATTTAGAGTTCCCACCACTGTATTTGAAGGTAATTAATTCCTTATCTTTTAAAATACAAGGATAATCCATCAAGTGTCTACATATACTACATCTACATAATCCTATGCTAAATTTTGTGGGGATTTAAAGAGAAATATAAAAACGTAATGCTTGAAATTCCTATTTGGATGAACAGGATATACGTGGTGACATGTGATTCAATACTGCTGTACGGTCCAATATAGTAGCCACTAACCACATGTGGCTCTTTAAACATAATTTGAATGAACTAAAGTTAAGTAAAATTTAAAAATGTATTCATCAGGCATACCAGCCGCATCTGGACTTCTCAATAGCAAACCACTACAATACAGCATAAGAGAAAGCACTAAGGTGTGAGAGGCAGATAGTTTGTCAGAAGTTGAGAGTAGAGGGACAGCAATGGGGGAACAACTAGTTTTAATTGATTCCCATAGGATAGAACAGTCCATGAGTTAAAGAAGAAAAGTAAAAGCATTTGTTTATAGGTTAAAGAATGATTTAAGAAACAATCAGGTCAGGAACCTCTCCACCCATAAAAATGGTCTCAATTGCCTAAATGGGGCTGTACTGACCACTGTATGTCTAAAAAGTTAACCATCCATGGTATATCTTCACTCAAGATTCCTATTTTCACAACTTATTATGTTTCCTAAGTGGCAAGTGTTTAAATGCTAAATCCTCAAGTAAAATTGTGCACAGAATCCCTACGGCCAATGCTAGATATAAACTCAACTGATGTCCCCTCTCCTTCTCTGATTTTTTTCCTTTTTCTTTCAACTCCATTATTGTGATTGCAGTAAGACCATGGCATGGCCTCTATGTT
This sequence comes from Proteles cristata cristata, assembly GCA_017311185.1. NCBI lineage: Eukaryota > Metazoa > Chordata > Mammalia > Carnivora > Hyaenidae > Proteles > Proteles cristata. The sequence goes on from JAESUZ010000555.1 coordinate 716,125, forward strand.
CTGAGATCAGGCTTATGGACATCCCACAAGTCACTGTGGAGAAGCACTTGACTTTCAAGTCCTTTATTTTTTTTCTAATGTTTATTTATTTTTGAGAGAGAGAGACAGAGAGATAGAGAGACAGAGAGACAGAGAGACAAAGCACAAGTAGGGCAGGGGTTTGGTGGGACACAAAATCCAAAGCAGGATCCAAGCTCTGAGCTGTCAGGTGCAGAGCCCAACACGAGGCTTGAACTCACAGTGGGATCATGACCTGAGCTGGAGTCAGATGCTTAAATGACTGAGCCACCCAGGTGCCCCAGCTCTCAGTTACTTTAATGTCATGTTATCCTCCAAATTAGGCCATAAAGAAAGTATTAAAATCAGGTAGACATTGATCAGTAGGATTAGCTGATCCATCTGGATATATTCAAATAACTGATGGGAAGTTGCATAAATCCTGCATTTCTACACTACCTAAAGGTATGGTGAAAAACTGAGTTCGTGATGAAGGAAGTCAGTGCATCTCACCAACTGCTTTTTTTTTCCTTTCCAAGATTTATTTTTATTTATTTATTTATTATGTATTTATTTATTTAAAGTGCATGGAGGAAGGGCAAAGGAAGAAGAAGACAGAGAATCTTAAGCAGGCTCCACATCCATTGTGGAGCTCCATCTCTGGAACTGTGAGATTATGATGTGAACTGAAATCAATAATCAATTACTTAACCAACTGAGCCACCCAGGTGCCATTCCATGATTTTATTTATTTATTTATTTATTTATTTATTTATTTATTTATTTTTAAAAACACAACAGAATCCTGTTCTTTTTTTTTTTTTTAATGTTTTATTTATTTCTAGAGAGAGAGAGAGAGAGCATGAGCAGGGGAGGGTCAGAGAGAGGGAGTCACAGACTGAAACAGGCTCCAGGCTCTGAGCTGGCAGTCAGCACAGAGCCGACGCGGGGCTCGAACCCACGAACCGCGAGATCATGACCTAAGTGAAAGTCGGACGCTTAACCGACTAAGCCACCCAGACGCCCCTCCATGATTTTATTTAAATTCAAGTTAGTTAACATACAGTGTAGTATTGGTTTTAAGAGTACAATTTAGTGATTAATCACTTACATATAACACCCAGTGCTCATCACAACAAGTGCCTTCCTTAATGCCCATCACCCATTTAGCCCATCCTCCCACCCACCTCCCCTCCAGTAACCCTCAATTTGTTCTCTATAGTTAAGAATCTCTTATGGTTTGCCTCCCTTTCTGTTTGTATCTCATCTTATTCTTTCTTCCCTTCCCCTGCGTTCATCTGTTTTGTTTAAATTCCACATGTGTGAGTGAAATCATATGGTATTTGTCTTCCTCTGACTGACTTATTTCACTTAGCATAATACACTCCAGTTCCATTCACATCATTGCAGATGGTAACTTTTCATTCTTTTTGATGGCCCAGTAACATTCCATTATATATATTATACTACATCTTTATCCATTCGTCAGTCAGTGGACATTGGGCTCTTTCTACAATTTGGCTATTGTTGATATTATTGCTATAAACATTGAAGTGTGTGTGCCCCTTTGAATCAGCATTTTGGCGTCCTTTGGATAAATACCTAGTAGTGCAATTGTTGGGTTGTAGGGGAGTTCTATCTTTAACTTTCTGAGGAACTCTACACTGTTTATCAGAGTGGCTGCACCAGTTTGCATTCCCACAAACAGGACAAGAGGGTTCCCCCTTCACCACATCCTTACCAACATCTATTGTTTCCTGTGTTGTTTTAACAGCACACCTCTGACAGGTGTGAGGTGGTGTCTCATTGTTTTGATTTGTGTTTCCCTGATGCTGAAAGATGTTGAGCATATTTTCATGTGTCTGCTAGCCATTTGTATGTCTTCTTTGGAGAAGCATCTGTTCATGTCTTCTGGCAACTTCTTAAGTGGATTATTTATTTTTTTGGGTGTTGAGTTTGATAAATTCTTTATAGATTTTGGATAGTAGCCCTTTATCTGTATGTCATTTGCAAATGTCTTCTCTCTTTCTGTTGGTTGACTTTTAGTTTTGTTGGTTGTTTCCTTTGCTCTGCAGGAGCTTTTCATCTTGAAGAAGTCTCAATAGTTCATTTTTACTTTTGTTTCCCTGGGAGATGTATCTAGTAAGAAGTTGCTACCATCAAGGTCAAAGAGGTTGCTGCTTTGTGTTCTCCTCTAGGATTTTGACGGTTTCCTGTCTCATATTTAGGTCTTTCATCTATTTTGAATTTACTTTTGTGTATGGTGTAAGAAAGTGGTCCAGTTTCATTCATGTGTGTGTTGCTGTCCAGTTTTCCCAACACCATTTGTTGAAGAGACTGTCTGTTTTCCATTGGATACTCTGTCCTGCTTTGTTGAAAATTAGTTGACTGTATAGTTGTAGATCCATTTCTGGGCTTTCTCTTCTGTTTCATTGATCTATGTATCTGTTTTTGTGTGAGTACCATACTGTCTTGATGATTACAACTTTGTAATACAGCTTGAAGTCTGGAGTTGTTATGCCTCCTCTTTTGCTTTTCCTTTTCAACATTACTTTGTCTAGTCAGGGTCTTTACTGGTTCCATACAAATTTTGGAATTGTTTGTTCTAGCTCTGTGAAAAATGTTGATGTTATTTTGATAGGGATTGCATTGAACGTGTAGATTGCTTTGGGTAGTATCAATATTTTAATAATATTTTTTCTTCCAATCCATTGACATGGAATATTTTTTTTACAAATAGTTTATTGTCAAGTTGGTTTCCATAGAACACCCAGTGCTCATCCCCACAAATGACCTCTTCCATGCCCATCTCCCCTCTCCCCCCCACACCCATCAGTTCTCAGTTTGTTCTCAGCATTCAAGAGTCTCTCATGGTTTGCCTCCCTCCCTCTCCCCCACTGTTTTTCCCTCCTTCTTCTCTCCCACGGTCCTCCATTAAGTTCCTCCTAATCCTCCTATACGTGCAAACATATGATATTTGTCCTTCTCTGCCTCACGTATTTCGCTCAGCATAACACCCTTAAGGTCCATCCATGTTGCAAAGGACATAAAATGTGGACTTTAAAAATGAAGTCCTTAATGAAATGAAATGAAATTTTAAGATGTGTCACTTAAAATCAAAATAGATTCAAGCTTCAGTTATAAGAAGAAAATTCTAACTTCACAAAAATAGAGCATTTTCATCAGGGCTCTACCTGGCACCAGACCTGGCACCTAGAGGTGCCCACCAGGCATTTGTCAGCAGAGCTGAGCAGAGGAGAATAAGCATTTTGATGCCAGACCCCCGGGATTAAAACTTGGCTTCACCTCTGACTAGCTGGGTGACCTTGGGCATGTCACTCTTGGGATAACAAGAGACCTATTTCAGGGAGTTGCTACAAAGATTCAACACATTGTTATTTGTAAAAGAATAGAAAGGTGTCCGGCTGTTAGCATTCTGGAAGGGCTGACTTCCAGGGCTAAATGTTAAATTATTGTTAAATGACATTAAATGATGTGTGGCCCACAGTGTTACCTATTCTTTCTGTATTTCAAATTAAACTTAATCTTAAAAAAAAAAAAAGGCATGGTCTCGAAGTGTTGGTCAATTTCAATTTCCTGTTCTCTAAGCTATCTAGGAAGCACTCTGGTAATAACAGTAGATTTCAACCACCACAAAATATTTTTAGCGTGTTGCCACAATCGACTTTGGTTAAAGTAACATTAATTCAATGGGAGCTTTGTAAGTCAGCAGGTGGAAAGGCTGTGTTTTAACTTTGCTTTCCTTGGCTAATGAAGCTGTGTTCAACGTTTCAATCATTTAAAAGCTATGCTAAAGTTATAGAATAAAAAGAAGGAACCCAATCTCCATCTGTACTAGAATGCCGCATGGAAACCGCACACTGAGAATACCAAAGCAGCTGGAACACAGAAGCCAAGGAGAGCTACACAGGAACAAAGATAAAGGGATCATAGAAACTGTAAAGATAATAATAGTCATGCCTTTTACCCACCTTTTGGAGTGAAAAAATGACATGACTCATAACTGTTTTTATTTAAGAACATTTTAGGATTTTACTATTTTCCTTAAAATAGCTAAAGATGAATTCTAAACTTTGAATATTCACACAAATTCCATGTGTGAAAATACACGCACGTTAATAACGCAGTAAGGGCCATCCAAAGGATTTCTATTTTGGGGGTCTCTCCAGTAGTTTCTGACTATTTTCCCCAGTTTCGCTGTTGTTTCTCTTAAAGCATCTTTTGTTGAGAAGAGTTTGCAACCTCTTCAACAGTGAGTTAAAGTTACATGCCAGTGAACAAAACACCTTCAAATTTTAACATTACAATTTTAATGGGATGTGTGAATATATTATCAGAAGTGTCAGCAGCACAATGAAATTAAATTAATATACAATATCCACTAAACTGTATAACATTGCCTCCTTTTCACACAAATCAGACTGATTTGAAAGATATGCAGTTGTTTGAAAATTAATAGCAACATTCTTTTATTTCATTTTATGCAGCTTTAAAGACCAAAGGAGACTTAGGAATTAATTGCAGGCTTCTAATAAACGCAATGATGTAATGACGTATTTAACATTACTGTTTTTTTGTTTGATTCCAAATAAATTGTAGATTTTTTCTGGTGTGATACTAAAACAATTACCATTTTGCAAAAAGGATAATTAATCTGTAATTTTTTCACATTAGATCATATATCCCTAAAGGGTGCCCACGGATTTGATAGTCTTCAGCTGCTGTGTATTTATTTTTCATTTTTTCTACTGATGTACCGCCCCATCAGTGCTGACATTTAAATGAGTGAGTATTCAACACAAATGTGATCATTTGTACAGCATCCAATGCGGCCCCATACTGAGATGATTGCTTCTGGGAGCCATCCACGGGTTCTCAAATAGGGGGGAAAAGCCAGGCAAAATTTTATCAATTTACATTTTTCTGTGATTAATTTTTATGCAAATAAGGGCCCGACCGTGCTCCCATCTCACCTGAATCATCCGGATCATCAAAGACAAATTGAGCATCACTTATTTAAAAAATAGGCTTTAAACTACTCTACAGCTGTGTTGGAAAATGCTAAGAGCGGGGCATGAACTTCTCTAATATAACAGGAATAGATAAGAAAATGCCTTTTATGTGCATTTTGTACACAATGCCATAAACATGGAACTTAACAAAACCCTCCCCCCCCCGAAAAACAAAAAAACAATTGCCTTTGCTTTGAATATTCTCGGGCCTTTGTAAACATTCAGCAATGGGGTTGACAGCATATGAACCAACATTTCCCCAATTTCTGGATGCGTAATCAGAAGTGTTTCCTATTAAGTAAAACATACTGATCATTACATATCTTTCACAATGTTCTACTGCTTCTGGATGAAAGTGTCTAATAAATAGAGTTAATATATAGGAGAAACAAAATGTTGCAGAATTAAATGACATATATTAATTGGTGGCTGTATTATATTGCATAAAACTGACATACCACCTTTAGATCAAATGTATACAATCTTATTTCTAAATTCACCAAACTTCCACTAAAATAATAGAATTATTCAGTTTGCATTTGGGATCCATGAGAAATTATAAAAATCACAGTGGATTGTTTTAAATAAGAATATTCCTCAGATTTATGAGCTACAAATAAATGTTTTCCATGATATCTAGAATCAAGTTAACAGTGCAATTCATATAAAGAAATCGTCACAGCTTACAAATGCCACCTCAGCAGTAACTAAGTTCAATTTGTTATGTTTTAGGAAAAGCTATATTTTCTCACATGGTGTCTTTTAAAAGTGTGCTTAGAGTTTTATACACATGACTCAGTTATCAAAATCTTCCCAGATGTCTCTTTTTCTCTCACTCATGAAAATAATCGCCAGAGCAGAAATAAATTGTTGACAATTCTCTGAGAATGGAAACAGACCACAGGGGGTAAAAATCTGGTTATCTGAATGAGGGATATAATCGAAGGTTCAGCTAAGCTAAGGGAATTTCAACATAAACAATGCTCTTGTTTCCAAGAATGGATTCTCCTTTATATACAATAGTGGAGGAATGCCAATCCTTTCCTTACTGCTGTGAGAAAAGTGCTGGACAGGAACAAGATTAGAATCTTAAAAGCTGTCCTGGGGAGCGAAATTACTGTGGAGTGTACAGGTGAGGAGGTAAAAAGAGCAAAAATAAATGGAGTTTATTCCATGGTTTTTAGAGTTTATTTCATGAAGACAGAAATAAAGATATCTAAATTCATAGTTACAATCACTCCATGTGAAACAGCTCCGTGTGTGTGTGTGTGTGTGTGTGTGTGTGTGTGTGTGAGTGAGTGAGTGTGTGTTTGAGCTTATGTTTGTATGGAACCATGTGACTTGGCCTCCTCTCTTTCTCATCAACAAAAACATACCATTCAAGACCATTTTCCACACAAGAAAGACTCCTGTTCATATTCCCACTGTTTTCCTTCAAAAATAACTGGGAAAAGACAGGTGTTTCTCTCACAAAAATTTACTAATGTCGGCCTGGTGAGCAATAGTTGAGAAGTAGGAGAATAACTGGATTCATACAACTCTTGGTGCATACACACATCCTTCTAGGCTGCTCTTCAGGTGAGCTGGTTTTCACCAGCCAGCCAGAAGAACATCATCTGCTGTGATTTAGTCAGAAGTGGAAGCAAATCGTATAGTTCATAACCTGGACATTTCATATTCTCAAACAAAAGTGGGCATAAAGCAATTCTCACTCCCCAAGGATTTAAAATCTACCCCGACTTTGAGCAGCAGCTGTTTGGTTGAAAGCAGGTCAGCTGGCAACCACACAGCTGTTTTTTTTTTTTTTAAGTCCAGGATAGTTGCCAGTGTAATGGGAAAACCAGCCTGTCTCTCAGAGAAGTAAATTGGCACCTCCCAAATGACAGGGGGGACTGCTTCCACATGTGTCAACTGGGTACATTTGGGGACAATGGGACATGGGACTGGATAAGGAGAAAACCTTTAGGGATGACAACTCACAAATTTAGTTAAGAAATACAGTTGGTTCTAAAGGGAGCAGGAAGCTCAGGCTCCTGGGGAGGATCATAGGGGCCTCACAGTCATACATTTAACCTTGGCCATAATCATTTTCATAGAAATCAGATGACCCCTCCTTCCATCTGAACAATCATTCTAAGGAATGATAATCGACTCAAAAAAGACACTGACTTCCTAATTTAAATGAAAAGTGCCGCTTCTGGATTCTGCTTCCCAAACCTCAAAACTTTAGCACAGGATGAAAAAAAATCACATCACATTTTTTTAATTAGATTTTTTTAAAAATTTATTTCTAGGAGGGAGAGAGAGAGACAGAGTGAACAGGGGAGGGTTAGAGAGGGAGGGAGACACAGACTCTGAAATAGGCTCCAGGCTCTGAGCTGGCAGTCAGCACAGAGCCCGACGCAGGGCTCAAACCCACGAACCGCGAGATCATGACCTAAGCGAAAGTCGGACGCTTAACCGACTAAGCCACCCAGGTGCCCCCCCATCACATTTTGACAATAATTGTGAATTTTATAAGTCTTAGGGTAAGAGACTCTGGAAGGAGAGTCAGAAATTATAATAGAAAACTTCATTACATGTGAACACTTCCAGTAGAATGCATTCTGGATCTGAAAATTAAATTCCCCTCAGAGTGATTATCACCTTTTTATTATGGAAATGATAAGATAATCACAGTAAAACATTAAAAGTATGTGTTTCTTTTTTCCCATTTATGGGGTGCTTATTTATGCTGAGTTTTTTTTAATTAAAATATAAATTATGTAGAGTACTGTGCAAATCTTACACGTATGGTCCAATGACTTTTTACACATTAGGCATCTATATAGAAGACCGATCTCAAGTAAGAGATGGAAGATCTCCATTACCTCACTTATTCTCAATAAAATTAGATGAGGTATTAGTAAGGTGACATGAAAAAGGCGAGGCTCAGATAAATTGAGAAATTTACCAGAAGTCAGAGAGGTAACAAGATGAAGTTTTAAATTCGTAATCATTTGACTCACAAGTCCATATTCTTTCTTTAAGCCGAAGTGCTTCTGTCAAAAGAAAGGATGACAATATGGAGAATATGGACACAAATTCCAAAATCAACTTTTACGAAATTGTTTATTCAAAGTTAATAGAAAGAACATTTTAAAATAATTTACTAAAATTGGCATTCTGATATACTAAACATTCAAAGGGATGTGATAATTTAGGGAAGGAGGGAAATTAGTTATTAAGTTTAGCTGAATATTGTAAAAAAAATTCAAATAGTGAATTAATAAACACAACAGAAGTTAGTTTTTCTGTAATGCATAAATCTAGAGGTTGGCAGTCCAAAGCTGGTATGACAGTTATTCAATCATTAAAAACCTAGGGTTTATCTTTTTTTCCCCCGCTATTCTAACATCTTTGCCTTGCTTTTGGTTTTCTCACAGTCACAAAATGGTTGCTGTAGCTTCAACCATCATGTCCATTTTCCAAGCAAAAAGAAGGAAAAAAGGTAATGGTGAAAGGGCACCTGCCTAATACCTTATTTAGTACCTTTTACATAGCTTTCCCAAGGATTTCACATAATGAACTTGACTTTTTATGTAAGAAGCCACCTATATCTGCAATGGAGACTGAGGTATTTAGTATTTTGGTTAGACCCATTTCCACCCCAGATAATTAAAAAAGAAGGAAGAATGGAAGTTTGGTAAACAATTAGTAGTTTCTTTTCCAAGAAGACAGAAAAAAATTAATCCATTTAAGTATCTAGGGTAACACAAATCTATGAAACTCCAAATATATATATGAGAAGATAAACTGTTCAACTCATAACTGGAATTCATTGCACTGAAAAACACCATCAGAAGGAATGATATTTTCTAAATTTACTAGGAAAATAACTTACTACTTTTAAAAATGGATACATAGATATACAGATATACTTATAGAGATATATAAGTTATAGATACATAATTTAGAGAAAATTATAAATGATATATTGGGTTATTCAAGAAAATATTTCTACAATGCCAGAAACTCTCTTGGACACTTGGGATATAGCCATGAAGAAGACAAACAAGTTTATTGGTATTATGGAGCTTATAATAAACAAAGAAAGGAAGAAAGTCTGAAAATGGTGCTAGTTTTAGTTTTAGAGAACTAAAATACATTAATATGAGAGAGAGTGATTGTGTAACTAATTTATGTGGGGTCATCAGGGAATGCTTTTCTTAGAAGTCTACATTTAGGCTAAGATTTTAATGACAAGAAAGAGAGTACATTGTGAAGCTCATGGAAAAAACACTTGGGACCAGAGTAATAGCTGGTGCAAAGGCTCTAGTTGGAAAAATGCTTAATATGTTCTAGGAACAGAAAGAGAGCTAAGAAGCTGAAGCAGAGTAGGGTGGGTACAGTGGACAGTTGTCGAAGAGGTCATAGAGGTGGGCAGGAGCCATACTCTGTTGGGTTTGGCAAACCAAGATAAGTTGAGATTTGGGGATGCCTGGCTGGTTCAGTAAGTAGAGCATGCAACTCTTGATTTCAGGGTTGTAAGTTCAAGCCCACATTGGGCATAGAATTTACTTAAAATTAACAATAATAAAAATTAAAATTAAAAACACTTGAGATTTTATTCCAAATATGATGAAGATCCTTTTTATTTTATTTTATTTCTTCTATAGTTTATTGTCAAGTTGGTTTCCATATAATACCCAGTGATCATCCCAACAAGTGCACTCCTTCATGTGCATCACCCTTTTTCCCCTCTCCCCCTCCCCATCAACCTTCAGTTTGTTCTCAGTATTTAAGAGTCTCTTACGGTTTGCCTCCTTCCCTCTCCTTAACTATTTTTCCCCTTCCCCTCCCCTATGGTCCTCTGTTAAGTTTCTCCTGTTCCACATATGAGTGAAAACATATGGTATCTGTCCTTCTCTGCCTGACTTATTTCATTTAGCATAACACCCTCAAGTTCCATCCACATTGCTAAAAATGGCCAGATTTATGATGAAGATTCTTAAGTATTAGAGAGATATTAGCTGATTTTAATTTTAAAATAATGACCCTGGCTACTTATGAAGAATAGAGATGGTAGGGAAGCAAGAACGGAAGCAGAAAGACAGTGAGGAATCATCTGCTGTAGAACAGATGATAGCAGCTGGGACTAGATAGAGTTCAGTGGAAATTAAAATAATGACACATCCAGATCAGGGCATGGAAATAAATTAATAGATTCATCAGCTGAACTTGAGGATGGATTGGGATGGGGCTGGTGAAAGAAAAAGAAAAGTGAAGAAATTATCAGGTATTCTGTGTGAGAACATGAAAAGATGGACATGACTGGAATACAGCAAGTCTGGGGAAGGAAAATCAGCATCCTGTTTGGGGTGTATTCAGGCTTAGATTTCAGGAACACCTCCAGATAGAAAGGTCTGGAGTGAAATTGTACCTACAAGTCTGTTAGAACTGGAGCTTTGGATTTGGGAATCACTGGAAATATGATGGCATTTCAAGCCATGGGAGATGAGATCATCCACAGAATACAGAGGAAGAAGAGAAAAGTTCAGGGGACAGAACCCCGGGGTACTTGATGTTGAGAGGTAACAACAATAGCAGCAGCAGCAGCAGCAGCAGCAACAACAACAACAACAACAAAAGAGCAGGTAGAAAAAGAGATTGAAAAGGAGGGTCCCGTGAAGTAGGATAGATACATGAGAAGGAAGTATTTCACCAGTAGGCACTAGTTAAATGTGTCAAACACTTTGAAAGACCAAATAATATAAGAACAAAGAAAGGACCATTGGAAAACCAATGTTACAAAATGCAAAAAAAAAAACAAAAAACCCAGTTATTTTTCAATATTTAGTTTAATGTGAGTGAAGCATTCCTCCGTAATCAGTATCGTTCATATTCTTGAACCAAGACGGTCCAAACTAACACAAACTACTCTCTCTATCCCCATGTTCATTCTGATAGTTCTATCACTATCCTTGGGAATTTTGAAAAGTGAAAACATACCTAAGAATTTGATGTCCTCTTTACCTTCGCTCTTCAATCCACAGAAATGCACCAACATCACATCGAAATTATCAAAATAAGAACATTTAAAGTTCATTTAAGTGGGGTTGTTCTGTCTTCTACACATCAGAAACAAACATGCTTGTGCTTTGTAGGTCCAAGAAAACATTATCAGGCTTAATAAGTTATTTTTGCTCAAATCAATCCACAAATGTATTCAGAGAATCTTAGATAATATCCTCTTTAAGTAATATATAATATTACATATGTAGGATATTTTTCACGCCCCTATCTAGAAGTCATTTTTTAAAACAAGTGTGGTGAGATGGCAAAAACAAAACCAATTTGTAATTACATATATAAAATGATGACCAAGAAACTTTTCAGGTACCAAAAGTTAATGTAAGATGGGAGAAGTGGAGGTCAAAGGAAGACTTCTGTCTTTGTTTGGAGTGATCAGTTGTATGTGTGTACATGTGTGTGTGCATGCCTGAGCCCAAGACACTTGAAGTGCAATGTTGAAAGACAATGTGTCTCTAGTTAAGCCAGCCCCAAAATTTGCCAAGAAAGAAACTGTCCACTTGGAGGAGATGTTTTCTCGAGAGATGTAAAAACATCAGGCACCGTTCGTGTTGCTTTAGAACCTAAGAGAAAAAGGCAGCCCAGAGCAGGGGTGTCAACTACAGCAGAATCTATGAATGCAGTTGAATATGTGTACAAAATGTAAAATGCCTTAGATGCCTTAAGAGAGACACAAGTGGAATTATTTATATCTGTAAAATCTCATTTGAATATATGTTCCCCCAAGAGCATAACCTAACGTCATCACTGTGCAGACTACACAGGGGCACAGTACTTTTTGATATCTTGGGGGTGTTTGTAGTGTTGAGATGCACTGGAAAATGTTCCCAGGAACAGGGAAGCCATGTTGTCATGGAAGAACCTGTAGTACAGGTAAAACTTGTCTTTGTGGGGTGTATGCCCTCAAAAAGGAAGGTATATAGTCAAGGAGTATGAGAGACAAGAGGACTATCTATCGATCTATATGATATATATGAAACACTGGAGATGCTCAGGAATAACCAGGGAGATATAGGGTAAAAGAGCTAGAAGGGCTAAGGTGCTCTAGTTAGAGGAGTAGGGCTATTATCCAGAAAACATGGCCATTTGTGGTATGACCTTATTTGTGCCTCAGGCTGAGGTCTGAGAACATTTGGGTTCTGCTGATAATAAAGCACATATGCTTTTATAATACAATTCTATGTTTATTTTTGTCTTATTAACTGTATTAAGCTATTTACACAGTGAAATTATATTTAAAGAGTTATTTAGTGAAGACATGCCACAAATAGACAGTTTCACTAACGTTAATCACACAAGTGCAGTGAAGCAAGCTTATGCTCGAGCAAGTAACATGGGTGAGAACTTCCCATTCTTGTGACATTTTCCAGGCCAGTAGACTTGAAATTATGCCATTCCAAAATAATTCTGGGGTGGGAAGCTTCCCAGGATAATACAACCACATTTAAGTCAGCGTTGTTAAGAGAAGCTGATGTGAGAAAGCTGTAATATTGCTGGCATAAAAATAGGTGCTGCCAGGGAGTGAGGCAGTTGACAAACGGGCTTGCTGAGGGCGGGCTAAGGGACATCCTAGTAACCATGAGGAGGCTGGCCTGAAGCAGCAGGTGCTCAGCTCTAATGAGAGCCCAGGACCTTCAGAGCAGACAAGAAGCAGTGGCATGAGAGGGCTGTCTTAAGGAGGAGGAAGGAAGACACCTGGAAGTTGAGCACAGATTCAGAAGGTGACCAAGACAGCAATAATGGGGTCCAATGCAGAGTCACCAGGTTGGGGTAGGCACTCTCAATAAGCAAAATGTGAAGATTCTACTTCTAAAGATTGAATTGTATTTGGTGGTGAGAATCAGTAAGGCCCTTAAGTGACATGAAGGAATATTCAGTGGCAGCTGAGTCAGAATGGGCTGAATCAGAAGGCTTAAGAAAAGATGCTCATTCAGGGCCCACCACGTACCACTGAGGCTACCAGGCTCTGCTGTCATTCTAAACCCAGTTAAACCAGGTGTATGAACTGGCACACCAGATCTCCTCTTTCTCTTTCCTGATTTCTCTTGTCTTCTCCAGCTTGAAAAAAATATATGCTCTGGAGTTATCAGTAAGGCTTTTTAAAGAAATATTTTACCAATAAACATATAAGCAAATTTCTAATTTAGATGAGCAGTAAATTGTATTCTCTTAGATATATATGGTAAGCATATTGAAAAAAGAGGAAAACATTTTTAGTAATGTTTTGAGAAAAAAAGTAAATTTGTTACATGTGTAGGATAAGGGTAAAACAAGAGGAAGAAAAATCATACTTTACATTTTATTCATTCAATAAACATTACTGAACTCTTACTATATGCTGTATGCTACTGAATATTATTGGGAAAACACAGCTGAAAGAGATCTCCCTTCCTTAACTTTTCTGGGAAATGAATAGTACACAAATAAATAAAGTGCAATATATAATGTTCTCTCTTAAGGTACCTTAAGAAAGACATAAATAAAATTATACCTTTTATTTTTTTTTAAATGTTTTATTTATTTCTAGGAGGGAGAGAGAGAGAGAGAGACAGACAGACAGACAGACAGCGTGAGCAGGGGAGGGTCAGAGAGAGACGGAGATACAGACTCTGAAATAGGCTCCAGGCTCTGAGCCGGCAGTCAGCACAGAGCCCGACGCGGGGCTCGAACCCACGAACCGCGAGATCATGACCTAAGCGAAAGTCGGACGCTTAACCGACTAAGCCACCCAGGCGCCCCAAAATTATACCTTTTAAAATAAGATCCCATTTGAATATATGTTAACTGTAAAATGCCAAGCACTAAGTCATTTAAAAAGAAACGCTCTATTTTTTTTTCTTTTTTAGAATAATTTATTTATTTTTAAATTTACATCCCAGTTAGTTAGTATATAGTGCAACAATGATTTCAGGAGTAGATTCCTTCATGCTCCTTACCATTTAGCCAAGTATCCCCCTTCTCACAACCTCTCAGCAACTCTCTGTTTGCTCTCTATATTTAAGACTGTTTTATATTCCACCCCCCCATTTTTTATATTATTTTTACTTCCCTTCCCTATGTTTATTTGTTTTGTATCTTAAAGTCCTCATATGAGTGAAGTCATATGATATTTGTCTTTCTCTGACTGACTAATCTATTTTTCTTTGAATCAAAATGTATCCATATGTTAAATTTACATTCCTGGGTGCTATCTCAAGGAGAACAAGGCCCTACAATGGTGACCAGCTGGCTGAGGGTTATCCCCTTATGATGAACAAATAATGACTAAAGACAAACCAAGACACACTACTTAACAAGGTAACGTCCCGGCAATTGAGCAGAAGAGCTGACCTCCAAGGGATCCTTTAAACCCAAACTCAGTGAGGCAATCCTGCCGAAGACGGATACCAATTTGACTTCTCAGACTCAAGCTGTTCAAGACAGGACTCTAAAGAAGGTTGCAATGAATTCTGAGAAAGAAATTTCCTCCTGAGGTTGTAGAGAAAAGAAAACCTCATGCACTATTGGTAGGGATGTAAGTTGGTACAGCCACTGTGGAAAATGGCATAGAGGTTCCTCAAAAAATTAAAAATAGAAATACTATATAATGTAATAATTCCACTACTGAATATTTAATCAAAGAAAATGAAAACAACAATTCAGAAAGATATATGCACCCTATATTTATTGCAGCATTATTTAAAAAAACCAAGATATGGAAACAATCTAAGTGTCCATCTATAGATGAATGTATAAGGAAGATGTGGTATACATGCACACCATTTATACACACACACATACACACACACACACACACACACACACACACACTGGAATAGTATAACAATATAAAAGGATGCGATCTTGCCATTTGCAACAACATGAATGGTTCTAGAGAGTATTATGCTAAGTAAAATAAGTCAGACTGAGAAAGACAAATATAGGATTTCACTCATATGTGGAATCTGAAAAAACGAAACAATTGAATAAACAAACAAAACCAGAACCAGGTCTATAAATACAGAGAACAAATTGATGGTTGCCAGAGGGAAGGAGGAGTGGAAACATGGGCAAAATGGGTAAAGGGGAGTGGGAGGCACAGATTTTCAGTTATGGAATGAATAAATCATGAGAATAAAGACACAGCACAGGAAACATAGTCAATTATATTATAATAGTATTGTATGGTAATAGATGATAGATACACTTGTGGTGAGCATGGCGTAATGTATACAGAAGTTGACTATGTTGCATACCTGAAACAAAGTAACAATATGTATCAACTATGCTCAAATAAAGAAAACAGATTGAAAAAAAGAAAGAAAGAAAGAAATTGCCTCCCAATAACTGATTCCCCTAAAGCCTGGCTCTTGCTCCCATCACCATGGTGATTTGCTGGGTCACACCTTCAACAGGCCTCAGAGGGTAGGCCTTCAGCTTTGTAGTACCATGTAGGTACCACAACTTTGTTATACCATCATGGCATTTCCAATAATCTGTAGAAAGGCCATGATGCTACTAAGAAACACAAAGCTGAAGGACAACTGAAATTTTTAATCATGACAAGACTGAAAAAACAAAAATTTCAAAGGCTAGATATCTGGCTCTAAGTATTTTGCAAGACAGTGTGTAATGTTTGGGGGGAGGTTACTAGTTCCTGATTGCCGATATTAATCTTGATGTAAAATAAAATTAGAGAAACATTGTTTTTAGTATTATACTCTGAGTACAGAATTTCATCTCACAGTAAAATGCATAGCTCATGGTAAACTAATTCCAGTTTGCATATTAAATAAAAGATTCTAAAGTCAATTAAGTTAATTTTGATTTTCAGTCACAGAGTAGGTTTGGCTTTTCTCCATACTTACAAACTTTATTTATTGAAAAATCTAAATGAAATTCCATGTAGAGACATAAAAAATTACTTTTCCAAAATATACCAAACATTTAAAGAAGAAATAATACTAATGCTATATATTCTTTTCCAGAAAACAGACAAGAAGACAATACTTCCTGCTCATTTTGTGAGGTCAGCATTATCCTAATATCAAACCCAGAGAAAGATCTATTCACAATAGAAAACTACAGATGAGTCATACTTAATTGACTTTAGATGAATATCCCTCATGGATATAGATGCAGAAAACCCTCAACAAAATATTACCAAATCAGATCCATCAATATTAAAAAAAAAAAAAAAGGTGAAACAGCACATAACCAAGTGAAAGTCACCATAGGAATTCAATACTGGTTTGCTATTTGAAAATCAATTAATGTAATTTGCCATATTGACTGGCTAAATAAGAAAAAAAAACAATGATATGCAGAAAATCATTCAACCAAGAATACCTTCATGATAAAAATTCACAGCAAATTAGGAACAGACTGAAATTTCTTTACCTTAACAAGGGTATCTACAAAGAAGCCTATAGCTAACATCATATTCAAGATGGTAAGAGACTGAATGATCCCCTCTAAAAAATCAAGACTAAAGTAAAATGTCATCTCTCACTATTCCTTTTCAACATAGTACTGGAAATTCCACCCAGAGTGTTAAGAGAGGGAAAAAGAAGAAATGAAAGACATGCAGATTGTAAAGGAAGAATAGAACAGTCCCAAATCACTGATGTGATTGTCTATGTAGAAAATTCCAAAGAATCTACAACAAAATTTCTAGAATTAGCAAGAAAGTTAAACAACATTGTAGGACAAAGATCAATATATGAAAGTCAATCATATTCCTATAAATCAGTAATCAACAACTGGGATTTGAAATTTTAAAAATCGCATATTAGTGACTACATAAAATATTAATAGAAATACTTAGGTATAAATATTTTATATGTGTGCAGGATTTATATGCTGAAAGTTATAAAACACTGACTGAAAAAATCAAATATATGAATAAATGGAGAGATACACCATATTGTTGAAATGGAAAACAATATTGTTAAGATGTTAAATGTCAATTTTACCAACTTGATCTACAGATTCAATATAATGCCAATAAAAACCTCAACCTTGTTTGTAGATTTTAACAAGGTGATTCTAAAATTTTGAAGGAGAGGCAAAAGAACTAGAATTGCCAAACAATTCTGGAAAAAAAAATGTTGGACGAATGCACACTACCCAATTTAAACGTCTTACTATTACTAAGAGAGCTGTATAAACAACATAGTACGGGATTAGTGAAAGGATAGAAATATCAATTAATGAACAGAATAGAGACCAGAAATAGACTGACACAAATATAGTTAACTGATTTCTGACAAGTAGAAAGGCAATTCAGTGGAGAAAGGATAGTCTTTTCAATAAATGGTACTCGAATGATTGGAGATCTATATGAAACAAACAAACAAACAAAAACTAGTAAAGACCTCACATCCTATACAATAACTCAAAATGGATCATAAACCAAAAGTCAAATGGAAAACACCTAGAAAAAAAGGAATGGTCATGAGTTTTTAGATACATCACCGTAGGCAAACTGTATAAAAGAAAAAAATATATAAATTAGACTATCGTATTTTAACACTTTTGTTTTATGAAAACATTGTTAAGATAATGAGAAAAGAAGACACAGACTGGGAGAAAATATTTGTAAATTACATATCTGATAAAGTACTTATACCCAGAATATATAAAGAAATCTTAGAACTCAACATTAAGAAAAGATCCAACCCAATCTCCTAAAAGACAAATGTTCTGAACAGACTACCAAAAGAAGACATGTAGATGTCAAAAGAAGCACAGGAAAAGAAATATAACATTATTAATCACAAGGAAAATGCAAATTAAAATCCCAATGAGATATAAATACATACCTATTAAAATGGATAAAACAAAACAAAATAGAAACAAACAAACAAAATAATTCTGCCAATACCAAATGCTGTTGAGGATTCAAAGCAACAGGATCATTCATTTTTGATGGGAATGCAAAATAGTATGGTGACTTTGGAAAACATTTAAGCAGATATTTAGAAATACACAATTACCATATGACCCAGCAATCACACCATAAGATATTGTTCTGAATGAACTGAAAATTTATGTTCACACAAAAATGTGTATGGAAAATGATTATAGCAGCTTCATTCATAATCACCCCAAATTAGAAACAACCAAATGTCTTTCAACAGGGGAATACATAAACTCTGGTATATCCATACAATGGAATTCACCTAGGCAGTATAAAGGAATAAAAGTTGATGCACACAAAAATATGGATGAATCTTCAATGCATTTGACAAATGAAAAGAGCCAAACCTGAAAGATTACATATTTTATAATTCCATTTTTTATATATAATTCCATTTTTATGATATTACAAAAAAAATCAAGGCTATAGGGACAGAAATGTTATCAGTAGTTGTCTGACAATGAGTTGAGGGAAGGGGTTGATTACAAAGGTGACATGCAAGAGAATATTTTAGGATGATCAGACTGTTCTTTATAATTCATATGAAACCACAAAAGACTCCAAATAGTTAAAGCAATTTTTAGAAAGAAGGATAAAGCTGGAGGTATTATAATCCCAGATTTCAAGATATATTAAAAAGCTACAGTAATCAAAACTGTATGGTATTAGCACAAAAGTAGACACCTAGATTATTGCAACAGAAGAGAGAACCCAGGAATAAACCCATGCTTATATGGTCAATTAATCCATGACAAAAGCAGCAATTTATATGGGGAAACTCATATGAGGAAAAGATAGTCTTATCAACCAATGGTGCTGGGAAAACTGAACAGCTACATGCAGAAGAACAGAACTGGACCACTTTCTTTCACTTTCATGCACAAAAGTAAACTCAAGATATATTAAAGACCTAAATGAGACCTGAAACGATAAAACTCTTATAGGAGCATCATTATATTGTACACCTTAAACTAACATAACACTGTATGTTAATAATTAACTAATTATTAATTAAAAATGTGGCTTAGGGGCATCTGGGTGGCTCAGTTGGTTAAGCATCCAACTTTGCCTGAGGTCATGATCTCGTGGTTTGTGGGCTTGAGCCCTGCATTGGTCTCTGGGCTGACAGCTTGGAGCCTGCTTTGGATTCTCTCTCTCTCTGCCCCTCCTCTGCTTATGCTCTCTCTCTCTCTCTCTCTCTCACACACACACACAAACACACATACACAAATAAATACATACTAAAATTTTTTTAAATAAAAAGTGTGGCTTATATATACATATAACAATGGAATGATAACTCCCATGTCATATAATGTTGGAAAGATTAAATAAAATCAAACATGCAAAAAATAAAAACTGTTCTTTATGGTACTGAGGTGGTGAGTACATGACCAGGCATTTGTCCAAACCCATAGACCATATGCTAGAAATAGTGATTTTACTGTTCGCAAATTTAAAAACAAAATATACAAAACAAAATTAATCAAAATTTTGAGGCAATCAGAATGTAATGAAGACTGTAGTAAATCAATCTGCTTGTATTACAAATGTATACTATAACCTCACTGAAGGTGTGTGGAAGAAAGGAGCTGTCCTAAATAAGTGTGAAAAAAAGTTTTGTCTTGATATTGACAGGCTAAAAAGAAGTGCACACAAACATTGTACTCTAGTTGTTAAATTTGTTTCTCATAGTAGTAAGGTTCAGTAATTCTGACACTCTGTTACATATATATTAAAGTTGAACAAACAAGAAAATATATTACATGTGATGGAAGTCATGTTTCCCACTGTCAAAGAAAAATGTTTCAAATAACCTTACAAATGACCAAGATGGGAATATCAGAATGAACTCTGTAATGCTGGATCAGAGTCAAACATGTCAGTATGAGCTCATGTTTATTTTACCATATACACTTAGAAATGAACATAAATCGAAGATAGTACATACAAATGCATTTCCTAGATCTGGCTGCTGAGAGGCCTAGAAAAAAAAATACACCCCAATAGCAATAAGCACACTTAGTACATAGATCTTGGTTTCTAAATAGGTTTATCCAGTAAAAGAAACCAAGACTTCTTGGGAAAATGACTGTTTCTATGAATGTTACAGGGAACATGAAAAATGATCCTGTAACATTTTATATTGTCAGAAAGTAAGAAAGACTTATAAGTAAAGGGAAAAGAAGTATGATGTACATCAAAAGGACACAGGGGCCAACCTAAAAATAGCTCCCAACTGGTAAAACAAAAAATTTGAACAAAAATAAATAAATAATGATAGTGTTGGATTACCACTCAATGAATAAAATAAATTTCCATAAGCCCATAAAAATAATTCATAAGTTGAATAAAGAAGTAAATGATGGAGAATGGACTGGTCTTCCTTACAAAAGAATTCCAACTAATAAATGTAGGGGGAAAATGAGGGGAATATAAAATCACCATTAGAACATCCCAACAATAGTTGCAGAAGGCAAGATCCACTGATAAACAGTAAATTAAAGAGCAAAACTCAGGGAAAACTGGGTATCTGAATAGCCTCAAGGTATCTTCCCTCAAATATTTGTTATATCGTGGTGTCTTAACTATATCTACAAAATTTGTAATGTTCCTGCCTCCAAGAGCAGCTTAATTTTCTTCCCCTTGAGTATGGGTTCAACTATTTGCTTCTAATAACGTGTGAGAAGAGAAAACCAGTAACTTTTTAGTGGAGAAACCTAATATATACCTTCTTAACCAGGTCATCAAGGTTAACAACTCGAATAATATATAGTAGTGATATCAAGCACACCCTGATCTAAAGCAACATAAAGGGCACATCACTACTGTGATATTTTTCCCCAATATGTATAACATCAGCTTAATGTAAAAACATCAGCTTAATGTAAAAACCTCAGACAAAACCCAACTGAGGATCATTCTGCAGAATACCTATTCAAAAGGGTCAAGGTTGTGAAAGAAGAGAAAATATTTTGAGACATTTAGAAGATAAGAAGACATGACTACTAAAGGCAATGTGGTATTCTGAATTGGATCCCAGAGTAGAAGATAAAATCAGTGGGAAAGCTAGAGAGACCTGAAGAGTCTGTATGTAGTTCAGACTATTGTATCGATGTTGACTTCTTAGTTTTGATAAATGGTTATCATTAGGGGTAGCTGAGTGAAGGGGATATAGGAACTCTGTACTATCTTTATAATTCTTCTGTAAACCTATAATTATTTCAAAATAAAAAGGTTTTAAAGCATTATGAATAATTTAATATCATTAGACATTTTCTTTAAAATTTATCATGTTTTGTTTTCCAGAAATCTCTAATAAATTGAACAGATCCTTGGATGTTATGTAGGAGGAGATATGTGAACAAAACACCAGCCTGGGAAACTGTAGCCTTTGGTCCAACTTCCATCCCTGCCAATACATCCCCATGCAACCTGGGGGTCCCTGGGACCCAATCTTTAAACCCTTAAAACCCTTAAAATAAGGAGTTTGGATAATTTGACATCTACAGACCACTTCTATCATAATTAATTAATTAGTAACACAAAAAGGTAGTAGGTGGAGAACTTATGTTTCTAAAGAAAATATAAAACTCAAATCATTTCTTTCAATGTAAAATACATAGCAAAAAACACAATGTCAATAAATTAAATATTGATTAGAGATATTAGGAGCTCAGAGTGTTGGCAAGCTAAACTTGACTCATTCCCCACTGGGAAGGAAGTCAACCTATTTCTTATGAGTCAACAACGAGAAAGAAAAGATACATCCAAGCCAGTGGTTCCAAATAAGAGAAACTATCCTGGCTAGAAAGGGGTGGTCAGCCCATCAGTGGTTGTAAGTGCAACACCAGGGATGTTGTTCATGCCGAAGCATTTCAAGGCACCTACTCAGCTGGTTAGGAGTAATGGCTGCTTTTTCACACATCAAATTGTTTAATTCCAACTTTTAAGCTAGATTATAAATCCATTCATTCAAGCATCACAATGCTCTATATTAAATGAATACCAAAAATACCAGGAAGGAGTTTAGTATAATTGCCTTCAACTCTATTTGCAGTCTTTATTATAATATTTAGTCTGTTTTTCTCATTTACACAATTATCAGGGCTGCTATGGCGACACAATATGGTCTCAGAAAAGGAGGATTCTTTGCCTTCTAGATCCTGAAAGCAAGCTTATTAAGAATGACATAGGAAGAATCACAAGTATTCATTTTCTAAATTTCAGGGCCCTTTTCTACAAAGTCAAAGGGTACTATAAAATGTGTCAGGGAGCCACACATGCAGATATTCACATTTCACTTAGAAGTCCTTATGGATTGCAAGTCTCTAAGTGGGTCTCTGTGAAAGGCAAGTATTCAGAATGTCACTCTTTTCCCAAGAGAGAGCAGGTTTTGATTGCAGAACATGTTACACTAATGAAGCTTTGTTGGCAGCTGGTGAGTAAAGCTTCTGGGTAGCATAATGCATTTTTCCTAATGCTATGTTAAAATGAGCCAAGCCTGAGCCATGCTCCAACTACTTGGAAAGAAAACCAAAAAGAGTATAAGTGAATAGGGTTTTTGTACTTATTTTGATATCGTTTCAAACTTACAGAAAAGTTACAAAATTAAAACAAAAAGCTCTCGCATATATTCTTTACCCATACTGAATTATATAATTTGTGACTTATATATCAAATTTGTGAAAAATAATTTGAAACTCTGTATATCCTGATCCACATCAAACTTTAACCCAGTAGTATTAGCATCCACTGATGACTTTTGTTCAAAGCAATGATTATACAACAGTTGTGAAATGGTGATTTTTCCAACTCAGTCATTCTCCAACATTTATTAGTTGGCATTCTCCTCCAAGGAAGAAGCTATCTTCATCTTTTATTTATTCGTTATCTCAGTATTGACTCATATGTTATTTTATTCAGTGGTCTATAATTTATTACTACATTTATGTTGATGCTAAAATTGTCAAGTGAAGGCTTTTGGAAAGAGCGTTTGAGGCATGGTGGGTTTCCCAAAGTTTGCTTTGGAAGCAAATGGTCACTTTGCCTTCAAAACATTTTGAGGCAAAAAGAAAAAAAAAGAAAAGAAAAGAAAATTGTGTCTTCCTATTTGAACAGAAACACTAACAAATCTTTTCCCCCCTCAGAAACTCCTGTCTAGACACATTACTCTTTCACAGCACAAAATCTCTGTTTTGCTCCCTATCCAGGGCTGCAGTTAATTACATGAAGAGACAGATGCTGAGCAGCCTAAGGCTTTCTCTGCCACCGCGGCGAGGCCGAGCTCCACTCAACAAGCAGGTAGTGAGTGAAGACAAATGCTGTTTGACAAGGCAGCATATCCCAGCACCCAGGGATAGAAAACAGACAGGCCACTCTGTGTTCCCAAGTAAAGACAGAGAAATATCAAGCAGATTGTTTCTGACAGAAATCATATCACAGCCGCACTTCCAGACAAAGTCCGTGTGAATGAAATGATACACTTTCTGTTTCCTATCTTCCCCTTTAACAAAAAGGGAGTATATCAAAGGTACATTGAAGGTGACAGCTCAGTGCAAGGTGGTTAGAAAGATTTTATAAGCTTGGTTTCCCTTTGGAGATATATTAAAGAATCAGCAACAGTTCATCGATTTAGATGCTGTAGTTATTCCTCTTGATTATAATGAATTTCCAGGTTCCTTAATACTGCAACTCTATATCTGGTGAAGGTTGTGTCAAAATAGAAAATTAAAGTCATGAGCAGTCTTTATGTCACATGGAAAAATAGTCTAATTTGGACTTCTCTAAAATTTATTAAGCAATGATTAGGTGAAAAAGTAGTTTTCCAAATGTAAACTCATGCTAGAATACAGGCACAAGTTATTTTTAGAGGCTACCTGATGACTTGTTTGTATCCATTAACGGGTACAGAAATGACATAAAAATAAACATTTCTCCTCAATGGTATACTTTGGAGGGGAAATAATTTTTATCCAAACATAAGTAATTTTGCGAATGCATTCCTTATTAGTCATCAATGAATGTGAATTTAAGTCAATCCTATCAAGGCATAACTAAATTATTTTAATATGTTCTTTTTAAAACAATTTTGTTTTTCATTGGGTTCATGGAGAGCACTTAAATATTATGTCACAAAGACAATAAGTCAAACAAACTAATGCATAACTTCTAACCAACTGTTGTTTTCAGAAGCAAAAAAAAAAAAAAAAAAATCCAATACAACCTGCTGTGAGCCCAACTGTTGGATGGTAGACCAACAACAGTGATCATTCCCAAAGGAGAGGGACACCAAACAGATATTCAGCAAGCTTCATTTCTCACCAGAAGGCTAAGAATAAGCTTTATGCAAAGATCCGTATTTTACTTCAGGAGAAGTAAATAGCAAGAAACTGACCCAAAAGTTATACTACAAATTTGATTGCTTTAAATAATCTTTCAGTTGTTTCTATAATTTTCTTATACACCGTCTCCAATTTTAGCCACATTGCAGTTCTATAAGTCAAAGTTATAAAGTAGATGTTTGAAAGAAAGATTCTATTTGTCCTAATAGAAGTTAGATTATAGTCAAGAAGTGTGTTCTTGACCAAAAACTCCCATCAGTCTGTTCTTTGTTTGTCCCTTTTTTCTTTGTTTCTTTGTCTTGTTTCTTAAGTTCCACATCTGATTGAAATAGGTGAAAGGGATTAAGAATATACATAACATGATGAGCATTGAGTAGTGTAGAGAATTGTTGAATCACTATATTGGACCCCTGAAACTAATGTAAAACTGTATGTTAATTATGCTGGAATAAATACACATCACATGTCACAAAATAATATCCTAAAAAGAGCTGTAACAACTATAAATTTCTATAATAATTTTGAATAGTAAAATCATCTCCCCGTCTTAAGCAATTATTAATATGCTATATAGAAGAATCAAAGGGCCTTTGTGCCCTACACTTTATGAAATAAATTTCACTTACAACTAATATAATGTAATATAAATTAGCAATATTATCCACCACTAATGTTGTCATTTTTTAATTTAGATGGACTCTTTTTTTAAAAATGTTTTTATTTATTTCTCAGAGAGAGAGAGAGAGACAGCGTGAGCAGGGGAAGGTTAGAGAGAGAGGGAGACACAGAATCTAAAACAGGCTCCAGGCTCTGAGCTAACGGCCAGCACAGAGTTTGAAGCGGGGCTCGAACCCACGAACCGTGAGATCATGACCTGAGCTGAAGTCTGATGCTCAACTGACTGAGACACCCAGGTGCCTCAAGGACTCTTTTTTTCCACATAATTTAGATTGCTCAGAAATCTTTAAAAAGATATACAAGGGAATCTATATGAAAACATTCCTTCCTTTTTCTTCATAAAATTTTGTAAAGTTAATCAAATCATATAAATCACTCCACAATTCATAAGTTCACAATTCATAAGCTGCTTCAAAGCACTTTTGTAGGTGCTTAATAAGATTGTTGTTGAAGCCTACAATGGAACTATTCCCATGGTGGGGGTGGGGTGGGGTAAGATGGACAATTTTATATTAAGAGCTAACACACTAGTTCTCTCATTGATATTTCTTATCTCTATAATTTATTTCTGTGGTTCCTGACCTGAATACCACAAAGATAGTCATGGGAAGTAAAGCAAACTACTCAATGTGAAACATGGGG
Organism: Proteles cristata cristata; assembly: GCA_017311185.1. NCBI lineage: Eukaryota > Metazoa > Chordata > Mammalia > Carnivora > Hyaenidae > Proteles > Proteles cristata. The sequence goes on from JAESUZ010000555.1 coordinate 741,792, forward strand.
TATTGTGAAGCACATTAAAGAGACACTTAATATGAACCTGGGAGTCAGGAAAACTGTCCAGGAGGAAATAATACCACAGCTGATATCTAAGCCGAGACCTTAGGACAAGTAGGAGGTAGTGGGACAAAATTTCTATCCATTATAAGAACCTAATCTAGAATACCTTGCTTTTCTTCACATTTCACAGAAATGCAGTATTTAAGGGCTGGCCAGGAGATGATATGCTATATATGCTATCATATATGTGATATATATATAACTATATAACTATATAACTATATAAAACTATATAACTATATATATATATATGGTTAAGGATACAGAATACAGTTAAGGTCAGACTTCCTGGGTTCAAATTCTGGTGTTCCTTCTCAATAGTTGTATAACCATGGGCAGGTATCTTTTCTCTGTGCCTCAGTGCAGTTCCCTTATATGTAAAATGTAATAAAAGATAATACCTACCTTATGATTTAAGACAGGTGTCTGTCAGAAAATTGTTTTAATAAGAATTAAACATATGTTTGCCACTATTTTTATAACAACTGCTAGCATATCTGAATAGAAGGATAGATACTCAGTTCTTCCTAAACTCATCATACAGAAATTAAGAATAATATATATTGTCTTAGTGAACTGAGATATCTCCTGGTATAACATAAAATGTTTTGTATTCTCTCCAATATAATTAAAACCTCAATAGATAAATAGATAGATAGATAGATAGATAGATAGATAGATAGATAGATAGATAGATAGATAGAGATAGATGATAGATAGATGATAGATATCTCAACATGGTGTTGTTTCTCTCTATTGACAGCTTCTTTGTTAGAGATGTTCTCTTTTCTTAATCTCCATCAAGTAGCCCATCAAACCTGCACCCATCATTGTTTCTTATTGTTAGTTCACCTCTGGCAGTGAGGACTTCCTCACACCACAGGGACTGTGTGGTCAGTCACAACACAACCCCATTAGTAGCCCAGACCTTCTGTGTTGCTTGCTGGACTACTCTCTGCTTTCTCTGTTCTTTTCCTGGGTCCTGGGGCACAACTGCAATAAAACACAGAGCTCTACCACCCTGTCACACACAGCACGACCTCAACAGGGCTCTTGCCGTAAAAAAAAATATTGATAAATCTTACTAACTTTTTCAAAATTGTTGTTTTTTTATTAAAAAAAATTAATGTTTATTTCAGAGCCTGAGTGAGGGAGGGGAAGAGAGAGAGGGAGACAGAATCTGAGGTGGGTTCCAGGCTCTTGACTGTCAGCACAAAGCCTGATATGGGGCTTGAACTCACAAGCCATGATACCATGATCTGAGTCAAAGTCAGAGGCTTAACTGACTGAGCCACCCAGGAGCCCCAAATCTTACTAGTATTTTAAAAATCTTGGGGTGCCTGGGTGCCCCAGTTGGTTAAATGACTGACTCTCAGTTTTGGATCAGGTAATAATCTCATGACTTTGTGGGTTCAATCCCCACATGGGGTTCTGCACTGGCAGCGTGGAGCCTGCTTGGTATTCTCTCTCTCCCTTTTTCTCTGCCCCTTCCATACTTGTACTATCTCTGTCTCTCTCCAAATAAATAAACTTTAAAAATATATATATATAGTTTATATATATATATATATATATATATATATATATATATATATATATGTAGAGCGATATCTATCTATCTATCTATCTATCTATCTATCTATCTATTCAGGGCACTTGGGTGGCTCAGTTCATTAAGTATCAACTTTGGCTCAGGTCATGATCTCATTGTTCATGTTTGAGCCCCACATCAGGCTCTATGCTGACAGCTCAGAGCCTGGACCCCACTTCAGTTTCTGTGTCTCCCTTTTTTCCATCCCTAGCTCACGTTCTGTCTCTCTCTCTCTCAAAAATAAATAAACTTTAAAAAAATTAAAAATCTGTTCAATAGAGATATAAAAAACAAGTTTAGGGGAAAATATTTCCAAAGCATAGTAGGATTACTCTCTAAAACAACATAAAAAACTACTACCAGTCAATAAGAAAATAGAAACTTAATAGAAAATAGGTAAAGATAGAGTACCTAGGTGGCTCAGTCATTTAAGCATTGGACTCTTGATTTAGGCTCAGGTCATGATCTCAGGGTTTGTGAAATCGAGCCCTGCATCAGGTTCTGTGCTGATAGTACCAAGCCTGCCTGGAATTCTCTCTCTGCCCTCCCCTGCTTATGCTCTCTCTCTCTCTCTCTGTTTAAAATAAATAAACATTTTTAAAAGACTATGTAAGGATATAGGTAAGTTATTTACAGAAAAGGAAATGGGCATGACCAATAAATGTGAAAAGGTGCTTTACTTCACTAGTAGTCTGAGAAGGGAAAATACTAATACTAATACTAAATCTAATAATAATGTAATATTTACACCCATCAGACTAGCAAAAATCAAACTGACAATATGCCATCCCTAATGCTATAAATAGAACCACCTTAAAGAATTATTTGACCATACCAAATAAAGTTGAAATTATTTGTGCTCTGTATTCATAATAATTCCACTTTCATGTATGTATCCTAGAGAAACTCTTGTATTCACACACCACAGAATGGTCAAGGAATATTCACTCTAATATTATACTGTAATTAAAAACTAGCAATAAACATCCAGTAATATTATGTAGCGGACAGCTTTACATTCACCATCATGGTTAAATCTCAAAAACATAATGCTTAGCGAAGAAAGAAAATTATAAAATGTAATAGTGAAAAACTGCAAGTCGCAAATGTCTACCAAAGCAGAACAGATAAATTGTCCTATAGTCACAATCATAGAGTAATTAAGTTAAATTAGGGATAAACATATAACTATAGATAAATCTTAAAAACATATTGACTCCTAAAAGCAAGAAATAAAATAGTATGTTCAGCATGAGATAATTTATATAAAGATTGAAAACATACAAAACCATACCATATGTTGTTTCTAGAATAAAAATATACATGCATGTGCATAATGAACACTAATTCAGAATAGAGGTATAATCTGGAGAACAAGGGGAAATGTGACCAGAGAATGATATATTGGGATCTCCAAACACAGCAGTAATTTGTCATTTCTGTAACTTGTAGTTTCTGTGATTTCTGAAATATGCTGTATTCTTATGTTTGTTTGAAATATTTCACAATAATTTTTAGAAGAATAAAACTACCAGATCTTTCCCCAATATTGCTTTGTAGTTCCCTTTCTGTACTTTGTCCCTTCTAATTAATATACATTTTTCTCTTACTTTCCTAATTTTTAGTATTGAAAATAGTGAATAACCTTTGGATTTTAAGGGCACTTGGGTAGGGACATCTAATATTTAGAGTAAAGACATTCTAAGTGAAGATTTTTTACTTCAGTAAATTTTTATCAAATGGCAAGTTCCATAAAGGAGAGATTATCTCTTGTTATTCTTTTTCTTTTGTCCCAATATATGGCAACAGGTCTAAATATGCATAATATGTGCATCATAAACGTTGTTTTTACATATCTTGCAAAACAAAATCAGCACTTCAGAACTTAAAGTATTCATATCTTCATGACCATTTTGTTTTTTAAAAATATTTTAATTATTTTACCACATAAAAAATAAAAATAAAGGCCCTACTGATTTTTGTCACAGTAGACTATATTCACAGGAAAGTAAGAGAACATTACTGAAAACAATGTGTGGCCAGCATGGTTTTAAAACTATAGAACAATTCTTTAACTGATATTTACACAAAATTGAATATTTATCTAGGAATGATACACCTGCACACTTAATATACATGTAATTATGTACTTAAAATTTTTATATTTTGATAAATAGTGTTAATGGTCCATTCATTTTTGTCCACAAAGCCTAAAAAAAGAGAGATGGCAACTCCAAAGATTACTCCAAAGAGGAAGGATTTTTAGTGAGTCTAATTTGAATGACACAAGGAACGATCAGGGCAGGGAATAGACCAAGAGACACCACCGTCCACTATGCTTGTACTAGACAGTGCCTAAGATCGTCCCAAAGATCGCTGTCTCCCGGAATTTACATCCTTGAGTAGTTCCTTCCTGTTAGAGACTGAATTTCACCCCTCAGAATTCATATATTGAAGTCCTAACCCTCAATGTGACTGTATTTGGAAATACGGTTTTTAAGGAGATAAGGTTAAATGATATCATAAGGGTAGGGCCTTAATCCAATAAAACTAGTGTTCTAAGGAGAAGAGACATCAGATCTCTCTCTCTCTCTCTCTCTCTCTCTCATTCTGCATGCACATAAAGGCCCTGTAAGGACACAACAAAAAGTTGGCCAGCCAAGACATGAAACTTCAGCAAAAACAGAATTTTCTAGGACCTTGATTTTGGATTTAGAGCCTCTATAATGTGAGAAAGTAAATTTCTGTTGAGTCATCAAGTTTGTAATGTTCTGTTATAGCAGTTTGAGCTGACTAATACACGTCCCTCATTGTACCATGTTTGGTCTGCGAGATAACAGAAAATGGCAAAAGTGTTGGTATTTCACTTCTAAGGTTAGGTTATAAGAAACACTAAGGTTTTCTCTCTCTCTTTCTCTGATCACTCACCCTGGGGGAAGTCACTTGAAATACAATATAGAACATTATGAAAAACCCCAGGCGGCTAGAAAATGAGGTTTATTGCCAACAGTCACATGAGTAAACTTGGAAGCAGATCCTCCAGTTCCACTTAAGCCTTCAGATGACTAAGCCCCTCGCTGATAGCTTGACTACAACCTCATGAATAACCCTGAGACAGAATCACCCAGCTGAATTGCTTCTGGATTCCTGACCCTCAGAAACAGTGCTGGATCATAAATTTTTATTGTTCTAGGCCCTAGATATGCTCTGAAGGTTTGTGTCCCTCCAAAATTCATATGTTGAAATCCTAAACACCAATGTGACAATATGGGGGGATGGTGGTTGATACGTGATTAGGTCATAAAGGCAAAACCCTCATGAAAGAGATTAGTGCTCTTCTGAAAGAAGACACACCAAGCGCCCCCTAGCCTCTTCCACCATGTGAAGATACAATGAGAATTTTGCAACCTGGAAAAGGTACATCCTAATCTTGTACATCCAGCTTCCAGAAATGTAAGAAATAAATTTCTGTTGCTTAGAGGCCTTATAAGTCTGTTATAGCAGCCAATATGGACTAAAACAGTTAATTTAGGGTAATTTTTTACAAAGCAATAACATACCACTTTATTCAAAACCAGCTTAAAAGTCTGCATCTAGGGGCACCTGGGTGACTCAGTTGGTTAAGCGTCTGACTTTGGCTCAGGCCATGATCTTACAGTTTGTGGTTCAGGCCCCATGTCAGGCACTGTGTTGACAGCTCAGAGCCTCACACCTGTTTCAGATTCTCTGTCTCCCTTTCTCTCTGCTTATCTGCATTTGCACTCTCTCACAAAATACATAAACATTAAAAAAAAGTCTGCAAGTAAATTTATCTGTTTGATATGATACCATTCATTTTATTCCATGATGATTAATAATCACTATAATCCTTCATAATCTTCAACCAATAAAATGGAAACAACCAATAGGAGTTGAATCAGTGGTATTTAGTTTTGCACAAGCAGTGATTTTAAGAAAATCTGATACCTTAAGTTCATAGCAGCACTCTCCACAATAGCTAAAACATGGAAAGAGCCTAAGTGTCCATCAACGGATGAATGGATCAAGAAGATGTGGTTTATCTATACCATGGAATACTACATGGCAATGAGAAACAATGAAATCTGGCCATGTGTAGCAACATGGATGGACCTTGAGGGTGTTATGCTGAGCGAAATAAGTCAGGCAGAGAAGGACAAATATCATATGTGTGCACGTATAGGAGGATTAGGAGGAACTTAACAGAGGACCAAGGGGGAGAAGAAGGGCGGAAATGGTGGGGGAAAGGGAGAGAGGCAAACCATGAGAGACTCTTGAATGCTGACAAAAACTGAGGACTGGTGGATGTGGGGGAGGAGGGGGGCATGGAGGAGGACACTGTGGGGATGAGCACCGGGTGTTATGTGGAAACTAATTTGACAATAAACTATTTGTAAAAAAAAAAAAAAAGGCATTTAGTGAAATTGGAAATAAATTAGATGACAGATTTTGAATTAAAAAAAAAAAAGAAAAGAAAATCTGATACCTTAAGATTTAATAATCTTCTACCTACCAATATTCCAATATGATAAATGAAAACTACGTTTTAGGTGATCCTTCACTGTGATTTAAATCTCATTAATTATTCCAAAGTTTAAGAAACATCTTACAACTTCCACTTAATTCTATTTTAGCTATATTTAAGATACCAGAAGATGCTAGAATGTCCCTTTTCTTTTTCTGCTTTTTTGTTTTGTTTTGAAATATAGTTAAGTCTTTTTCTGCCTCGAGGTGACGGAGATGCAAAAATGTGCAGAGTTTGGCTTTTGACAGTACCCACTGGTTAAGTGGGATTGTTTTACCTCTTATTCACTGTACTTCACTCCTGGTTCATCCTGGAAACATTAAACCCAGACTTTCAACCCAGCTTATCTTCCCATGGAGTTTCAATGCTGACGCTATCTGCTCAACTCTAACACCGATCTTCTCTGTTCCTGCTTTTAGAACAGGCTACCTCAAGAAACAAGCCAATGTACACATGGTGGAGAGTCTCAAATAGCACTATGAGTAGGGAAACAAAATAGCCAAAGTCTCAACAAGAGAAACCGAGAGACACCTTTCAAAGAGCACTTCCTGAACGGATAGGCCCTGGACAGTCAAAGAGCCCTCTTTAATACAGCAGCACCCGCAGGGGCAGAGTGCATAATAAGCTTTTAAAATTAATAAGAGATAGAAAGCTAGCCAAAATGATGAAATGGAAGAACTCTCCACCAAAGAAATTCCAGGAAGAAATGACAGCTAAAGAACTGCTCAAAACAAATATAAGCAACAAAACTGAACAAGTTTTTAGAACAATAGTCATAAAATTAATTGCTGGGCTTGATAAAAGCATGGAAGACATCAGAGAAACTATTGCTGCAAAGACTATGGAACTTAAAAATAGTTTTGATGAATTAAAAAAATGCTATAAATGAGATACATAATAAAATGGAGGCGTCCAATACACGATTGAAGAGGCAAAAAAGAGAATAAGTGATTTAGAAGACACAATTATAGATAAAGAGGAAGCTGAGAAAAAGAGAGATAAACTGATCCAGGAACACAAAAGGAGAGTTCGAGAGCTCAGCGATACAATCAAACGGTGCAATATCCATATCACAGGAATTCCAGAAGAGGAAGAGAGAGGGAAAGGAGCTGAAGGAGTCCTTGAACAATTATAGCAGAGAACTTCCCCAACCTGGGGAAGGAAGTAAACGTTGAAATTCAAGAGGCACAGAGAACTCCCCTCAGACGTAACTTGAATCGATCATCTGCACAACATATCATAGTGAAACTGGCAAAATATAAGGACAAAAAGAGAATTTTGAAAGCAACTAGGGAGAAAAGGACCCTAACATACAAAGGAAAACCTATCAGAGTGGTGACAGATGTATCTACTGAAACTTGGCAGGCCAGAGAGGAATGGCAGGAAATCTTCAATGTGATGAACAGAAAAAATATGCAGCTAAGAATCCACTATCCAGCAAGCCTGTCAATCAGAATAGAAGGAGAGATAAAAGTCTTTCCAAATAAACAAAAATGGAAGAATTTGTCACCACTAAATCAGCACTACAAGAAATCCTAAGGGGGACTCTCTGAGGGAAATGTTGCAAGGAACGCAAGATACCAGAGACACCACCACAAGCATGAATCCCACAAAGGACACAATGACTCTAATCCCATATATTTTGATAATAACACTGAATGTAAATGGGCTGAATGCTCCAATCAAAAGACATAGGGTAGCAGGATGGATAAAAAACCAAAATCCATCTATTTTCTGTCTACAAGAAACTCATTTTAGACTAGAGGACACCTTCAGATTGAAAGTATGGGGATGGAGAAATATCTATCATCAAATATCTATCAAAATATCTTTTGACTGGAAGTCAAAAGAAAGCTGGAGTAGCTATACTTAGATCAGACAAACTGGACTTTGAAGTAAAGATAGTAACAAGGGATGAAGAAGGGCATTATATAATTACAGGATCTATCCATCAGGAAGAGCTAACAATTATAAATGTCTACACACCAAATTTGAGAGCACCTAAATGTATAAAACAATTAATCACAAACAGAAACAATCTCATATGGATAAGAATGTGCTAACAGCAGGGGACTTTAATACTCCACTTACAGCAATGGATAGATCAACTAGACAGAAAATCACTAAAGAAACAATGGACTTGAATGACACATTGGACCACATGAATCTAACAGATATATTTAGAACCCTACATCCTGAGGCCATGGAATTCACTTTCTTCTCAAGTGCACATGGCACATTCTCCAAGATAGATCACATACTGGGACATAAAGTAGCCCTCAGTAAATATAAAAACAGTTGAGATCATACCATGCACACTTTTCTTGGGAGCCATTCTGAACCCACTAGTCGAGAAAACTCCTGGTGAGGTTAAAGCAAGTTTGCACGGTCTCTTGCCAATCAGATAATGACCAATATCCATTCCCACTCAGTTATTTCTGCTTGAGCACTGACTCCTAGGGTACCTTGTTGATCAATATCAGGAGTGACTTGTCCCCTTATTCTGGCCCTGATATGATGATTGCACCTTGTGAAGGAACTTATTGTGGGAACAACTTCTTTTGATTATGGGAACAGACATCGTGTCTCCAGAAGGTCCTGTTTCCCTCCATACTTTCCCTTGAGCAATGAACAGGCTAATGATCCTTACTCATAAAAGATTGACCTTTACATGTACAATTCTGTTTCTACCGTTGCATTAGTCCAAGATGTTCATACAGCTCAACATGCAAATCAACTAACCAAAAGTGTCTTTCATGCCCTAGCTATTCAAGAAATCATAAAACTAGACACAAAGGTAAATGCCCTCGAAGAGGATATTCTATGTATTGGAAATAAGCTAAACTCTTTAAAGTTATGGTTGGCTCTCTGGTGCAATAAAGCATATAACTGGAAAATCAAGTTTTGCCCGGAGACAAAGAGCCTAACTTAGAGAAAAGGAACAGAAAAGGGCAGAAGATAAGTTAGTACATACACCTTTGCTAACTGATGGTGTTTAGTAGCCCCTTCTCTAAGACCTACTTTCCACAAACACCTTCCCTTACCCTGGCAGTGGATGAGGATGGATAAGACTATCTATAAACCTATGACTTAATCTTAGTGTTACTATAATGCGAACACCTTGTTATTTTCTTAGTTACTCAACCTCACTATAATTGGGGCAGTTCTGCAAGACGACTTCTGTAAAACCTGTTTCTGTACATTTTCCAAAAACACCTTATCACAAAGAGCTATCCATTGTAAATATTCCATTTCCTGATGCCATGTTAACATTTGACCTATAAATAAAGACACCAAAACCAACAGTACGGAGATGCCTGACTGGTGATCAGAAAAGATCTCGGGGCTCTCTCATTCTCTTTTGCCGACACCGTCCATCCTTCAGGGACTCCTGGACCTGTCGGAGCCGGCGCGGCCTCCAACAGACTTTCAGATCACAATGTTATGAAACTTGAAATCAATCACAGGAAGAAGTCTGGAAAACCTCCAAAAACATGGAGTTAAAGATCACCCTACTAAAGAATGAATGGGCCAATCAGGCAATTAGAGAAGAAATTTTAAAATATATGGAAACAAATGAAAACGAAAATACAACAATCTAAACTCTATGGGATGCGGCAAAGGCAGTCCTCAGAGGAAAGTATACTGCACTCTAAGCCTATTTCAAGAAATTAGAAAAAGCGCAAGTGCAAAATCTAACAGTGCACCTAAAGGAAAGAGAGGGAGAGCAACAGTAGCACCCCAAACCCAGTAGGAGAAGAGAAATAATAAAAATCAGGGCATTAATCCCAATTCTTCTCAAGGTATTCCAAAAAATAGAAAGCGAAGGAAAACTCCTGGACTCATTTTATGAATCCAGCATCACTCTGATTCCCAAGCCAGACAGAGATCCAGCAAAAAAAGAGAACTGCAGGCCAATATCCTTGAAGAATACAGATGCAAAAATTCTCAACAAGATCCTTGCAAATCGAATCCAGCAGCACATAAAAAGAATCATCCACCAAGATCAAGTGGGATTCATTCCTGGGTTACAGGGCTGGTTCAACATTCGCAAATCAATCAATGTGATACATCATACCAATAAAAGAAAAGATAAAAACCATATGATCCTGTTGATAGATGCAGAAAAAGCATTTGACAAAATACAGCATCCCTTCTTAATAAAGACTCTTGAGAAAGTCGGGATAGAAGAACCTACTTAAACATCATCAAAGCCATCTATGAGAAGCCTTCAGCTAACATCATCCTCAACGGGGAAAAACTGAGAGCTTTCCCCCTGAGATCAGGAACACGACAGGGATGCCCACTCTCACCACTGCTGTTTAACATAGTGCTGGAAGTCCTAGCATCAGCCATCAGACACCAAAAGGAAATCAAAGGCATCAGAATTGGCAAAGAGGAAGTCAAACTTTCACTCTTCGCAGATGACATGATACTCTACATCGAAAACCCGACAGACTCCACCAGAAGCCTACTAGAACTGATCCAAGAATTCAGCCAAGTTGCAGGGTACAAAATCAACGTACAGAAATCGGTTGCATTTTTATACACCAACAATGAAGCAACAGAGAGAGAAATCAAGAAACTGATCCCATTCACAATGGCACAGAAAAAAACATAAAATACCTCGGAATAAACCTAACCAAGGATACAGGAGATCTGTATGATGAAAACTATAGAAAACTTATGAAGGAAATTGAAGAAGACACAAAGAAATGGAAAAACATTCCATGCTCATGGATAGGAAGAATAAATATAGTTAAGATGTCGTTACTACCTAAAGCACTCTACACATTCAATGCAATTCCCATCAAAATTGCACCAGCATACCTCTCAAAACTAGAACAAACTATCCAAAAATTTGTATGGAACCACAAAAGACCCCGAACAGCCAAAGTAATACTGAAAAATGAAACCAAAACGGGAGGTATCACCATCCCAAACTTTAGCCTCTACTACAAAGCTGTCATCATCAAGACAGTATGGTATTGGCACAAAAACAGACACAAAGACCAATGGAACAGAATTGAGAACTCAGATATGGACCCAAAAGTATACAGTCAACTGATCTTTGACAAAGCAGGAAAGAATATCCGATGGAAAAAAGACAGCCTTTTTAACAGATGGTGTTGGGAGAACTGGACAGCAACATGCAGAAGAATGAAACTAGATCATTTTCTCACACCATGCACAAAGATAAACTCAAAATGGATAAAGGACCTGAACGTGAGACAGGAAACTATCAACACCCTAGAGGAGAAAGCAGGAAACAACCTCCTTGACCTCCACCGCAGCAACTTCTTACTTGACACATCCCCAAAGCAAGGGAATCAAGAGCAAAAATAAATGATTGGGACCTCATCAAGATTAAAAGCTTCTGCACAGCCAAGGAAACAACCCAGAAAACTAACAGGCAACCAACGGAATGGGAAAAGATAGTTGCAAATGACATATCAGATAAAGGGTTAATATCCAGAATCTATAAGGAACTCACCAAACTCCACACCCGAAAAACAAACAACCCAGTGAAGAAATGGGCAGAAGATATGAACAGACACTTCTCCAAAGAGGACATCCAGATGGCCAACAGACACATGAAACGATGCTCAGCATCCCTCCTCATCAGGGAAATACAAATCAAAACCACACTGAGATACCACCTCACGCCAGTCAGAGTGGCTAAAATGAGCAAATCAGAGAACTCTAGATGCTGGCGAGGATGTGGAGAAACGGACACCCTCCTACCCTGTTGGTGGGAATGTAAACTGGTACAGCCCCTCTGGAAAACAGTGTGGAGGTTCCTAAGGAAACTAACAATAGAACTCCCCTATGACCCAGCAATAGCACTGCTAGGAATTTACCCAAGGGATACAGAAATGCTGATGCATAGGAGCACATGTACCCCCATGTTCATAGCAGCACTCTCCACAATAGCTAAAACATGGAAAGAGCGTAAGTATCCATCAACAGATGAGTGGATCAAGAAGATGTGGTTTATCTATACCATGGAATACTACATGGCAATGAGAAACAATGAAATCTGGCCATGTGTAGCAACATGGATGGACCTTGAGGGTGTTATGCTGAGCGAAATAAGTCAGGCAGAGAAGGACAAATATCATATGTGTGCACGTATAGGAGGATTAAGAGGATCTTGACGGAGGACCAAGGGGGAGAAGAAGGTGGGAAATGGTGGGGGAAAGGGAGAGAGGCAAACCATGAGAGACTCTTGAATGCTGACAAAAACTGAGGACTGATAGATGTGGGGGGGAGGGGGGATGGGCATGGAGGAGGACACTTGTGGGGATGAGCACTGAGTGTTATGTGGAAACTAATTTGACAATAAACTATTTGTAAAAAAAAAAAAAAAATCAGGGCAGAAATAAACAATATAGAAACCAAAATAACAGTTGAAGAGATCAATGAAACCAAGAGTTGGTTTTTTGAAAAAATAAACAAAATTGACAAACCTCTAGCCAGGCTTCTCAAAAAGAAAAGAGAGAGCACCCAAATAGACAAAATCATGAATGAAAATGGACTTATTACAACCAACACCTCAGAAATACGAGCAATTATCAGAGAATACTATGAAAAATTATATATCAACAAACCAGACAACTTAGAAGAAATGAACAAATTCGTAAACACACACTCACTACCAAAATTCACACAGGAAGAGATAAAAAATCTGAACACACCCATAACTAGTGAGGAAATCGAATCAGTTATCAAAAATCTCCCAACAAATAAGAGCCCTGGGCCAATGGCTTCCCCCAGGGAATTCTACCAGACATTTAAAACAGAATTAACACCCATTCTTCTCAAGCTATTCCAAAGAATAGAAATGGTTGGAAAACTTCTAGACTCATTTTACAAAGCCGGCATCACTTTGATTCCTAGGCCAGACAGAGACCCAGCAAAAAAAGAGAACTACAGGCCTATATCCTTGATGAATATGAATGCAAAAATCCTCAACAAGTTATTTGCAAATTGAATGCAACAGCACATAAAAAGAATTATCCACCATGATCAAGTGGGATTCATTCCTGGGTTAAGGGCTGTTTCAATATTCACAAATCAATCAATGTGATACATCACATTAACAAAAGATAAAAACCATAAGATCTTGTTGATAGCTGCAGGTAAAGCATTTGACAAAATAAAGCATCCCTTCACTAGTATACAAAATCTGTAAGGAACTCCCCAAACTCCAACCAACCCCAAAAACAACCAACCCAGTGAAAAAATGGGCAGAAGACATGAACAGACACTTCTACAAAGAGGACATCCAGAGGGCCAACAGACACATGAAACAATGCTCAGCATCCCTCCTCATCAGGGAAATACAAATCAAAACCACGCTGAGATACCACCTCATGCCAGCCAGAGTGACTAAAATGAGCAAATCAGAGGAATCTAGATGCTGGCGAGGATGTGGAGAAATGGGCACCCTCTTACAACACTGTTGGTGGGAATGTAAGCTGGTGCAGTGCCTCTGGAAAACAGTGGAGAGGTTCCTCAAAAAGTTAACCATAGAACTCCCCTATGACCCAGCAATAGCACTGCTGGGAATTTACCCAAGGGATACAGGAGTGCTGATGCATAGGGGCACATGTACCCCAATGTTCATGGCAGCACTCTCAACAATAGCCAAAACATGGAAATAACCTAGTTGTCCATCAACTGACGAATGGATCGAGAAGATGTGGTATATTTATACCATGGAATACTACATGGCAATGAGAAAAAATGAAATCTGGCCATGTGTAGTGACATGGATGGACCTTGAGGGTGTTATGCTGAGCGAAATAAGTCAGGCAGAGAAGGACAGATACCATATGTTTGCATGTATAGAAGGATTAGGAGAAATTTAACAGAGGACCGTAGGTAAGAAAAAGGGGGAAAATAGTGGGGGAGAGGGAGGGAGGCAAACCATGAGAGAGTCTTGAAATCCAAGAACAAACTGAGGGCAGATAGGGGTGGGGTTAGGGGAAGGGGGGATATGGGCATGGAGGAGGGCACTTGTGGGTACAAGCACTGGGTGTTATATGAAAACCAACTTGACAATAAGCTATTTAAAAAATACAGCATCCCTTCTTAATAAAGACTCGAGAAAACTGGGATAGAAGGAAGTTACCTAAACATCATAAAAGCTATCTATGAGAAGCCCTCAGCTAACATTATCCTTAATTGGGAAAAAATGAGAGCTTTCCCTCTGAGATCAGGAACACGACAGAGATGTCCACTCTCACCACTGTTGTTTAACATAGTGCTGGAAGTCCTAGCATCAGCAATGAGACAACAAAAGGAAATAAAAGGCATCAGAATTGGTAAAGAAGTCAAGCTTTCACTTTTCACAGATGACATGATACTCTGCTTAGAAAACCCAACAGACTCCACCAGATGCCTAGAACTGATCCATGAATGCAGCAAAGTTGCAGGGTACAAAATCAATGTATAGAAATTGGTTGCATTTTTATACACCAATAATGAAGCAACAGAAAAAGAAATAAAGAAACTGATCCCATTCACAATTGCACAAAAAACATAAAATGCCTAGGAATAAACCTAAGCAAAGATATAGGAGATCTGTATGATGAAAACTGTAGAAAACTTATGAAGGAAATTGAAGAAGACACAAAGAAATGGAAAAACATTCCATGCTCATGGATAGGAAGAATAAATATAGTTAAGATGTCGTTACTACCTAAAGCACTCTACACATTCAATGCAATTCCCATCAAAATTGCACCAGCATACCTCTCAAAACTAGAACAAACTATCCAAAAATTTGTATGGAACCGCAAAAGACCCCGACTAGCCAAAGTCATATTGAAGAAGAAAACCAAAACAGAGACATCACCATCCCAGACTTTAGCCTCTACTACAAATCTGTCATCATCAAGACAGTAAAGTATTGGCACAAAAACAGACACATAGACCAATGGAATAGAATTGAGAACTCAAAATTGGACCCACAAATGTATGGCCAACTAATCTTTGACAAAGATGTGAAGAGCATCCAATAGAAAAAACACAGCCTCTTTAAAAGATGGTGCTGGTAGAACTGGATAGCAACATGCAGAAAAATGAAACTAGATCATTTTCTCACACCATACACAAAGCTAAACTCAAAACGGATAAAGGACCTGAATGTGAGACAGGAAGCCATCAAAACCCTAGAGGAGAAAGCAGGAAACAACCTCCTTGACCTCAGCCATAGCAATTTCTTACTTGACATATCCCCAAAGGCAAGGGAATCAAGAGCAAAAATGAACTACTGGGACCTCATCAAAATAAAAACTTCTGCAAGGCAAAGGAAACAATAGGCAACTGAAGGAATGGGAAAAGATACTTGCAAATGACATATCAGATCTATGGCTAGTATCTAATATCTATAAGGAACTCATCAAACTCCACACCCAAAAAACAAAGAATCCAACAAAGAAATGGGCAGAAGACGTGAACAGACACTTCTCCAAAGAGGACATCCAGAGGGCCAACAGACACATGAAACGATGCTCATCATCCCTCCTCATCAGGGAAATACAAATCAAAACCACACTGAGATACACCTCACGCCAGTCAGAGTGGCTAAAATGAGCACATCAGAGAACTCTAGATGCTGGCGAGGATGTGGAGAAATGGGCACTCTCCTACACTGTTGGTGGGAATGTAAACTGGTGCAACGCCTCTGGAAAACGGTATGGAGGTTCCTCAAAAATTAACAATAGAACTCCCCTATGACCCAGCAATAGCACTGCTAGGAATTTACCCAAGGGATACAGGAGTGCTGATGCATAGGAGCACATGTACCCCAATGTTCATAGCAGCATTCTCAACAATAGCCAAAACATGGAAATAACCTAAGTGTCCATCAACTGACGAATGGATCAAAAAGATGTGGTATATTTATACGATGGAATACTACATGGCAATGAGAAAGAATGAAATCTGGCCATGTGTAGCAACATGGATGGAACCTGAGGGTGTTATGTTGAACGAAATAAGTCAAGCAGAGAAGGACGAATGCCATATGTTTGCATATATAGGTGGATTAGGAGGAACTTAACAGAGGACAATGCAGGAGAAGAAGGGGAAAAATAGTTGGGGAGAGGGAGGGAGGCAGACCATGAGAAACTCTTGAATGCTGAGAACAAACTGAGGGCTCATGGGGGTGGGAGATTTGGGAAGGGGGGTGATGGACATGGAGGGGGGCACTCATGGGGATGAGCACTGGGTGTTATATGGAAAACTTGACAATAAACTATTTAAAGAAGAAAAAAATATGAAGGTGTCACGAAGGAAGGAAAAAAAGTCTTTTTCTTACTGTTAAATAGACTTTTAGCCATATTAAAAATCATTTCCCAGTAATAATGGGTTTTCACTGAAATGCTTCATTTTTTTTCTTTTCTCCTACTCATCAGCTGTTCTTCTGTTTCCTTTCCTCCAGCTGCTTATGTTATTACATGCTTAATTTTCCTTTTCTCTTGTTGATCTTCTTTCCCTCTGATGTTTTCCTCATAGCAACAACCCCATCTGATTGCATGGGTTTTAAATAAGAGCCATATTTTTCTTACTGTTTTTGTGGGTTTTGCCTTTTCTTCATGACCTTCTGAAATGACTTATGCATGCCTGAACTCTACTTGAGAGACAAATGCAGAAACTTTGGGGAAAAGGATTGTTATTTCAAGGATATAAGTGCAACAGTATGGATAAACGGATGCACACATCCTTAATAATATGACTTCTAATGTCAGTATTCAGAAGAAATGGTTATCTGTAATATGTTTTTATCAATACTGCAGTCAAAGTTAGGGTACAAAAGGGTTTACAGGTAGGTGAAGACAACTGGATGTTAGCCACTGTGTAAGAGCCCTTGGAAATTTTAGTGGTAGAAATTAAGAAGGAAGGCCACACCAATTCTGAGAACATTAACTGATTGAGACAATCTAAGTTGTTAAAGGTCTCCTATATGAGCAAAAGCCAAATTACATACTCATTAAAAAAACTCTCTGTTTTCTTAAATATCTTTTTACTATGGGAGACTGAATATAGATATTAATATTTTTGAAGTAAAAACAAAATAAAGTATAGTGGAAAGAGGAGAGTTGGATTTCAATTCCATCTCTGTCACTTTTTAGCTGAAAGACCTTGTGTTGGTCACCTAGTTTCCAAGAGCCTCCGTTTCCTTGGTTGTAAAATGGAAATAATAATACCTCCCTTAAGGAGTGGTGATAATGATTAAATAAGACAATGCAGGTGTGGCATATGGAAAGTGCTCAATTAATGGCAGCTCCTTCAAATTCCTCAAATCAGTGGTGAAAAGAAGAGTAGCATGAGTAAGAAAAAAGTATTAGATTTCCCTCAGATGACATGAGCAGAACATATTTTTCTCCCATTAATTCTCAGATCTTAAGCCTACCATGAAGAGTTTCTGCTAAATCGCTATGTTCGCCATGCTTTTCATTTATAATGTTTAACACAGTGACACCTATAAAATCATTTAGATGGAGGAGACTGACATATAAATAAGTAAATGGAGTACAGAAGGTGAATCATATATAAAGTGTTATGTATAACTTATCAGATATATCTGCAAATATCTTTTACATTCGGTAGGTTGCCTTTTGTTTTGTTGATAGTTTCCTTCAAGGTGCAGAAGCTTTCTGTTTTGGTTAATTCCCAAAATATATAAAGAATTTGTATTTCAACAGCAAAAAAAGAACCCCAATAATAATAACCTAAATAAAATGAGCAGAGGGCCTGATAGACTTTTTTCCAAAAAAGACATAATACAAATGGCCAACAGATACATGAAATGATGCTCACTACCACTAATGATCAGGGGGATACAAATCAAAACCTTGATCAGATTTCACTTTACATCTGTCAAAATGACTAGAATCAAAAGCACAAGAAATAATAAGTGTTAATGAGGACGTGGAGAAAAAGGAACCCTTGTGCACTATTGATGGCAATACCAATTAGTGCAGCCACTGTGGAAAACAATATGAAAGTTTCTCAAAATATTAGAAATAGAAATACCATATGATCCAATAATTCCACTACTGGGTATTTAACCAAAGAAAATGAAACCACTAATTTGAAAAGATGTATGCATCCCTATGTTTATTGCAACATTATTTACAATAGTCATAATATGGAAGCAACCCAAATTTCCATCAATATGGATGAATGGATAAAGAAGATGTGGTATAGATATACAGTGGACTATTACTCAGCGATAAAACAGAATGAGATCTTGCCGTTTGCAACATCATAAATGGACCTATAGGATATAATACTAAGTGAAATAAGTCAATCAGAGAAAGACAAATAACATACAATTTCATTCATATATAGAATTTAAGAAACAAAACAAATGAACAAACAGAGAAAAAGAGACAAAAACACAGGCTCTTAAATATAGAGAACATACTGGTGGTTGCCAGAAGTGAGGTGGGGGAGCAGTGAAAGGATGAAATAGATAAAGGAGATTAAAAGTACACTTACCTTGATGAGCACTGAGAAATGTATAGAATTGTTGAATCATATTGTACACCTGAAACTAATATAACACTGTATGGTAATTATACTTGAATAAAAAACAAAAATAAAAATTAAAAAGTGAATACCGAAAATGGATAGACTATGTGACTTAGGTTGCGGTGGGTGGCATCAAAGAGGGTTCAACAATGGGCATTTGAATTGGGTCTTTAATGAAGAGTAGAGGAATTCCTTCAATGGACAAGGGATAGTGGCAGGGATAGCATGTGTAAAGGCCCCTAGGCTTACAACACCAAGGCGTATGTCAGTGGTGCCCAAAATTGCCTGCAATTGAAATCACTTTGGGAGCTTAAAATATAAAGATGCCCGTATCCCATCCCTAGAGACTGAGATTTAATTGCTTGAGTTGGCCTTGGTTTTGACATGTTTAAAGGAGGCCCAAGTGATTTCAATATGCTTACAAGTTTGAGAACCCTTAGCATATTAATTTTCTATAGTTGTGTATGAGCTGAACATGAAATGCCATGTCACATGGCATTTGTATTTTGTACAAATACTTTGTACTCTACATTTGACATTGTTTGATTATATAGTTCTATAATTTAAAAATTTGGTGTGCACCCTAAAATGTGTATATGCATTTCATTAACATATATGCATTATCATATAAAATGTAGAATATTGAATGTACAATATAGATATATTTATACACAAAAAATACAAATAAAAAATGATTAGCAAAAGAATAAAACAGTATTTTAAGTAGTTATTTTATTTACTAATGGTTAAAAAATCTTTCTTCTCTCACTAAATTATCTTTAAAATATTATTTTTGTTTAAGCAATAAGAGAGGATATGCTTCATTATTTGAGACAATCTTTGATGTTCATAGAGATTCATACTCTCCTTTTTTGCAGATGTTTCATAACTTGGTTTTGAGAATCTTTATATCTAAAGCCAAATTTCTCCAAAAAAATGTAGATAAAAATGGAAGAATGCATCATTGGCTGAATACACTGAGTCAATTTTTTCAATTTCAAGCTCATAACCAATTATTTAAGAATTTTTGTTACAAAAAAAGGAACATTTGTTAATATTTGGCTAGCAATTATTCAACTTGCCCTAATGTCTATCATTTGATCATACAAATTTATCAGAGAACATTAATTTTTTTAATAAATAAGCTAAAAACACACTGGGATGTGCATTTTAGAATATTTTTAAACAAGCTAAAAATTACATTTTTGTACTTTTAATTATGTTTTGAAATGGAGAGGAACAGTACAGTTTCCATGAGATAGAAAAGATGAGAATCTCACTCTTTGAGTAAAAAGACATGTTCATTGAGATTTAATACAGATCTAGTGAACATGATTAGGCTTATTAAGTGCCAGACACCCATGAACCTCTCAAGTCCCTCATTTTCTTTTTGCAACAACCCTGTGTGCTACACATCTCCATCTCATTGTTGCACCTGAGGAAATATTAGCTCATAGCAAGGCAGTAACTACAGTTCTAACAATGCAGCAGAAAGGTTTGGAACTGGACAAATGAGAAGAGGGAAAAAGGCTGTAAAGGCTACTGAGCGACCATGAGAAGTGAAGAACATCTTCTGGAGCTGTGCTCAGATGTGTTTAGGCACCATGAACTTGTGGTGGGAGGTATTTAGTATATTTTGTGACTTTCTTCCACCTGTTGGCAAGAAACTAACTCAAGAGTTAGAGAGAAATTAGACAGGGGAGATAGAGAAATCAAGAGACTGGAGAATTCCAGGATATTGGCAAAGGAGCTTTTGTAATAGTTTTCTTAATGGTGTGGGTTTTATAGGTAAGGGACCCAAGGAAGGCTCTGTGCTGAATTGGAAGAAGGATGAGAATAGGGAAGCAGAGGATACAGCCAGGGTTAGGCGTGTGATAGGAAATACAAGAGTTGAAATATGAGGTGGTTGGGAAGGGAGATGCTTTAGGAAGCAAAATCACAAGTATTCTTATTCAGTAGACCTGAGGCTGAGTCCTGACTTGGCTAGCTGTTTTGTGACCTTAGAAAATTACGTAACCTCATCCACAAAATGGGAGCTACAATAACACAGCCTCATTGAGTTCTGCATTTTTTACAGAAAGAGCTTGACAGGTATAACTGCTCAGATGTATAGAAGGAGCTCAATAAATTATAGTTGCTATCATTATTATATTACTATTATTACTGTATTTTCAGAGACAGAAAGA
Source organism: Proteles cristata cristata (assembly GCA_017311185.1). NCBI lineage: Eukaryota > Metazoa > Chordata > Mammalia > Carnivora > Hyaenidae > Proteles > Proteles cristata. The sequence goes on from JAESUZ010000555.1 coordinate 762,718, forward strand.
CTTGAAGATGATAGGCAAAGTGTGGCAGAGCAAATGGATGGCCAAAGTTGGTGGAGATAAAGGTTCGTTGAAGGGAATAATTTTAAGAAATAGGAGTATCAAACACATGTTTATAGATTGAGATAAATTCTATGAAGAAATAAACGGGGTGATGTGATAAAGAGTACGAGGGTTGAATAGTGAAAGGGCATTGAAAGTTGCCAACAATGGTGGCAAAAAAAAAAGGGGGTTTTAATTTTTTTTCCAGAAATTACATAATTTCTTACAGGGTATAATAACAGAATTGGTGTGATAGGTTAGAAAAATGAAAAACAGATCACGTCAGACCCCATTTAAATACTTTTCTTTGCCCTTAAAATAAAATCAAATCCAAACTCTTCACCAGGTCTACAAGGCTCAGATTTCCATCCTCAGCACTACTGCTCTCCCACTAGCTCTTTCTGCTCTAGCCAAATCTTCAGCTTTTCTGTTTTTAGAATAAACCAAGCTCTTTCTTGCCTTAGGCTCTTTGCTAATTTCTGTGCCCAGAACACATTTTTCACTCCCACCAGATGCCTCTGGCTCCCACCTCCTATTCTGTTTTTGCATCACTAACAATTTATCAGTTCAGATCTCACCTTCTTAAGGAACTTTCCTAACCAAACTATCTAAAGCAGCACCTCCCCCTCCAGTCACTCTGGATCCCATCTGCCTTTTAACTCCTTCAGAGGACATATCACAGTCTGTGAGCATGTTAATTTTTTACTCTCCAACTACCAAGAGAATTATAGGAGGATATGAATTTTGCTGCTGTTTTTCATTGTTGAAGCCACAGGTCTGGTAACATCTGTTAAATGATAACATTCAGTAAGTATTGCCATTTGAATATAAGAACGATGAAAATACAAAAAATGAAATCTTCATCTGTAACATCAATGAATAAAACATTTGGTTCTCATTCTCCCAACCCCCAAATCCAGACAACTTCAGAGACCTTTTGAAACATTATTTTAAAAGTGTAATGGTCTTTCCCGTCTGTGCTCGCGGAGAAGCAGGGCTTTCGGAGAGATATCCCACCTCTAACTGTGGGGCTTTCCTTGGACTGGTGGCCTCGGTCTGGCACTGGACAGTGGAAGTTCCCTCTGGGTTAGGTGGTACCCCAGGGACGCGGTCGGCATCAGGAGGAACCAGTTCCCTGTCCTGAAGTGCCTTGGCTTGTGGATTGCAAGTTGGGTGGTATCATTAACAACGCATGGAGTGAGGGCGTGAGGCACGTGAGACAGCCCGCCTCCTCTGCGCCTGTGGCACAGGCTACTTCAAGGAAGAAACCTAAAGTGCACATCGTGGAAAGTTCAAAACATCACTACGAGTAGAGAAATAAAACCAAAGTCACAAGAGAGACCAAGGGACACCCTTCAAAGACGACTTCCTGAACGGCCAGGCCCTGGACATTGTATGAGCCTCCTTTAATATTAATATAGCAGCACTCACAGGGGCAGAACACATCACAAGCTTTTAAAACTAACGAGAAAGAAAGCTAGCCAAAATGACAAAACGGAAGAACTCTCCTCTAAAGAAATTCAAGGGAGAAATAACAGCTAGAGAACTGCTCAAAACCGATCTAAGCAACATAACTGAACAAGAATTTAGAATAATACTCATAAAATTACTCATTGGGCTTCAAAAGGGCTTGGATGACATCCGAGCCATTATTGTTGCAAATACTGATGAACTAAAAAATGCAACACAAAATAAAATGGAGGCGTTGGCTACTGCACGGATTGAAAAGGCAGAAAAAATACGTGAATTAGAAGATACAATTATAGAGAAAGAGGAAGCCGAGAAAAAGAGAGAGAAATTGGTCCAGGAACATGAAAGGAGAGTTCGAAAGCTGAGTGATACAATCAAACGGAAGAATATCCATATCATAGGAATTCCAGATGGAGAGAGAGAGAAAGGAGCAGAAGGTGTACTTGAACAAATCATACCTGAGAACTTCCCCAACCTGGGAAAGGAAACAGATACTGAAATCCAAGAGGCACAGAGAACTCCCCACAGACGTAAACTGAATCGATCTGCATGACGTATAGTGAAACTGGCAAAATACAAGGACAAAGAGAGAATTCTGAAAGCAGTTAGGGATAAAAGGGCCCCAACATACAAAGGGAGACATATCAGGGTAGTAGCAGACCTATCTACTGACACTTGGAACGCCAGAAAGGAATGGCAGGAAATCTTCAGTGTGATGAACAGGAAAAATATACAGCCAAGAAGCCTTTATCCAGGAAGCCTATCATTCCGAATTGAAGGAGAGATCAAGGTTTACCCCAACAAAAAATGGAGGAATTCATCATCACTAAACCAGCCCTACAAGAGATCCTATGAGGGAAATGTTGCAAGGAACACAAAGTCCCAGAGACACCACTACAAGCATGAATGTAACAGAGAACACAGTAACTCTAAACCCTTATTTTTCAATAATAACACTGAATGTAAATGGACTAAATGCTCCAATCAAAAGAGTAGTAGAATGGATTAAAAAAATTAGATCCATCTATTTGCTGTTTACAAGAGACCCATTTTAGACCTGAGGACACATTCAGATTGAAAGTGAGGAGATGGGAAAACATCTATCATGCTATTGGACATTAAAAAGAAACCTGGAGTAGCCATATTTATATCAGACAAACTGGACTTTAATACTTTAAAGGCAAAGAAGGGCATTATATAATGATTTCAGGGTCTATCCATCAGGAAGAGCTAACAAGTATAAATGTCTATGCACTGAATTCAGAAACACTCAAATACATAAGACAATCACAAACATCGATAAGAATGTGCTAATAGCCAAATATGGAAAGAGCCTAAGTGTTCAACTGATGAATGGATCAAGAAAATGCAGTTTATATATACAATGGAATACTACATGGCAATGAAAAAGAATGAAATCTGCCATTTGTAGCAACATGGATGGAACTCAAGGGTATTATCCTAAGTGAAATATGTCAGGCAGAGAAAGATACCATGTTTTCACTCATGTGGAACTGGAGAAACTTAACAGGACCATAGGGGAGGGGAAGGGGGAAAAACAGTTGGGGGAGAGGGAGGGAGGCAAACTATGAGAGACTCTTGAATACTGAGAACAAACTGAGGACTGATGGGGGGAGGGGAAGGGGGCTGTTGGCATGGGGAAGGGCACTTGTTGGGATGAGCACTGGGTGTTATACGGAAACCAACTTGACAATAAACTATATTAAAAATAAAAAAAATAAAAAAAAAGTGTAATGGTCTTTCATTGACTGATGATTTCCCAGGTAATATAATTTTGTTCTCATAAATACAGCTTCCACATCTCTGCTGGAAACCAGTAGCCAAAACAATTGCTAAGAGATACATTAGAAAAGACAAGGAGGTTTGTCTCCAGTCATTAGGTCAATTCTAGACTCTCAATCTCCTAGATTCCCAAACTCAAAGGTGTAGAGGTAATCTTTGGCCACTTCTCTTTCACATTTTCATCACTTTAAATGTATAACTTGAAAATATCTCCCAGATTCTTTTATAAATTTTTTGAGTAGGCCCCATGCCCTATATAGGGCTCAAACTCACAACCCCGAGATCAAGAGTCACATGCTCCACTGAACCAGTCAGGTGTCCCATCTTTTATAATTTTTTAAAGTAAAGAAGTAGGGAAAGCCTTTCTAACTCTCACACAAAATCCAAGTAAATTTTTGCATGGAAAATTCCATAAGTCAAAGGAGAAACCATAATCTGGGAAAAATTTTGTAACTCAAATCACAAAGGGCAACCTTCCCAGTATATTAAAAACTCTTGCAACAAGAAATCCTAAAATTTCAGTAGAAAACTGGGCAAAGATATTAAGAGTTCAAAGAATGGGAAACCTAATTTAAACATATGAAAATATCAAATTCACTTAAAATAATAGAATTGCAAATTAAAATTATATCAAAAGATCATTTTTTATATTACCAGTGACAAAGTTTCAAAGTTTTGTACTATTTTGTATTAACAAAGCTATGTACAGAACAGGCACTTTTATATGTTGCTGGAGAATGTGTAAATTGTATAGTCTTTTTAGGAAACAAGTTGGCAATATCTATAAAAATCACTTACATACTTTATCCCACGTACTTGAAAAATTGTTTGTCTTATCCCATTTACTTTAGAGAAATGTATCCCAAAATATTTACACATATGTGCAATGAACTAAGTCTAAGGTTAATCACTGTAGCACTGATTTTAAAAGCAAAAAGTTAGAAACAATCTAAATGTACTCTAGTTGAAAGCAACTGAAATTATGATACATCCACATAATGGAAAAATATGCATCAAGAAAAATGAAGTACATCTTTTTGCTGATATAGAAAAATCTCAAAATTGTGCGGTTAAGTGAAAAAAGAAAGGTGCAGACTGTATATGGAATATTGCCATTTGTGTAAAGGGAATGAGGCACATATTCATATTCCTCTGTTTATGCATAAAATATCTCTGGAAAGATCAACAGGTCACTAATAGAGGAGAACTTCTTGGTGAGTGTGGGACTGGCTTGATAGGGAAGGTAAAGGGCAGTGGCAGTAGGGAAATATTAGTATACACCTGCTTGAAACTTTTATTTTTGAACCATGTGAACTACCTGTATAAAAATAACAAATTTTAAAATTTGGTGGTGAGGATAAAATGTTAAGCATTGAAAGTGCTTCCCAATAGCTTTCCTCTTGAATAACTTTGGGAGCCAACATGGCTTCCTGTTATTAATCAGATGCATAATAAATAATAAGTAAACATTGAATGTATGGGTGAGAGAATAAAATGAGTCCATTCTTCACTGAGTTATTAAAGGCCTTTCATCAGTTGGATCTACTTTATCAGCTTGATTTATCTTACACTAGTCTCAGAGACAATCACTGCATTTTTTTTTTCCAGTTCCTATATACACATTCTCACATTATTACCCTTGCTAATGAGGTTCCCTTCACCAGGGAGCCCTCTTTTTTTGGTCAATCCAAATCCCACCTTTCATTTAGAACACAGCCTCACATCCACCTTCTGAGGGGCTAAAACAACAGAAATGTAAACAACTGTCTCAGTTCTGGAGGCTAAAATGTCTGAAATCAGTGTCAACTGGGTGATGCTCCTTCTGAAACCTGTAGAAGAGAATGCTTTCTTGCCAATTCTTGGCTTCTGGTGGTTTGCTGGCAATCTGGGTATAACTTGGTTTACAGCTATAGTACTTCAATCTCTGCCTCCATTATCACAGCATCCCTCTGTGTGCATCTGTCTCTCGCTTTTTCTTCTCTTCTTACAAGGACATCAGTCATATTAGTGTCCTAATTAACTAATTAGCCCCATCCTCATTAACTATGTCTTCATTTTAACTTGATTACATTTGCAAAGATTCCACTTCCAAATAAAGTCACATTTACAGGTCCTGGGGGTTGGAACTTGAACGTATCTTTTTGGGACACAATTCAACACATAAAACATTCTCTAGTTGATGCCACCCTATTTTGGACTGTTTCCCTTAATGTTAAATTCTATAGCATATAGATCTGCACCCTTACAGTCTCTCTTGTTTAATAACTAGTTCATATAATATTTTTAGAATTTTTATCCAATTATATATTACCTATATAACATATAATACAGATGTATTGAAATACATACATGTTATATACACACACACATTTTGTCTCTGAAGCTAGATGATAAGTACCTCAAGGACAGGAAATATATTTTTTCCTAACTTTGTTGGGCCAGGTCCTGGGTCTACATAGGCACTCAAAAGCGACTAGGTGAAGAATTGGATGTATGATGTCCTAAAAGGCAGACACAGTGACTTTTACAGATTTTAACAATCATTCATCCATCACAACCTTTCAAATTGCTGAGAGGAGGCTCCTTGAGTCACTCAGAGTGTGAGAATCCAAAAGTAGCATTAGCTCATCAGTACCACCCAGCAAAGGCTCCACTTGAAGGAAGGATCAAGATCAATAAACAATAGATTTGGTCCTAAGAATGGAGGTAATTGCATGGCAGGGAGGCAATCTAGCCTTCAGTTTCATGTCCAGCTGTCCAGATGGAAGGCAAGTCCCTGCCTTAGTTTATAATTATGGACAAAGAAGTTATCATTAGATTTATGTTGTTTTTCTTCAGAATACATGAACATATTCACATGTATGCATATATGTGTAATATATGAATTGATTTCTGATTAAAATAAAAGCTTGATATTTTTTCGGGCATTTAAACCAACAGATCACAGTAGGATATGAACAGCAGTACAATATGGTAATTGGCTGCTGTCTCAGTTCCATCATAGGCAATCAAAGGCTCATAGTGGAGCAAGGAACAATGAGAAGACACTTAGTAAGTGCAAGAAAGTAAAACAGAAGGGAAGGGAAGAACAAAGAAAAGAGACCCTGAAAGAGAAAATCCAAAGAGGAAAACAATTAGCCCAAATACCTAATCTAGGAACACATAATTATGTATCTCATAATAATGAATTACATACAAATGAGCCATATTTGTACAAAGTTGACAACATATATCATTGTGTTACTGGAAAATGCTGTTCATTTTTAGTAGTAAAATAATCACAGGAGAAACGATCAGTGGATTAAGATATATAAATTTTAAACTCTTGTGTATTGAAAAATAGCAAAACTAAAGGAACAATCACATATTGGAAAAATTATTTGCATCAAATATAATATGCAAAAGTTTTTCTCTAATGCACAATTAGTGTATTCAGGTGTAGTTCTAGAAATCTCAAAAACTCCAAATGAGCACAGGATATAAACAGACTTTTCATTAAAAAAAATTAGAAAACTGATATATGGGAAAATTAGAAACTGTAATCAAATAAATGCAATTAAAGCAATCTGGATTTTTAAAAAATAACTACTAAATGCAAGAAAAATATCTAAACTTAATAATTCAGATGTATATAAAGAAGAAATCAATATACTCATTGTTGGTTATATTACCAATAGATAAAACAATCAAGAAATATATAGGAAGTATTATAAAGATGGTCATGCCTTCTGAAGAAACAGTAATGTCCTAGGAATTTATCTTAAAAAATACTTTAATAGAAACATAAAGGTAACTGAGTGAGAATATTCACTAAAATTCTGTCTATTATAACAAGTGTAGGAAATAAGTGAAATATCCATCTCTTGGACAATGATTTTTAATCTCTAGAATATTATAACATTAAAATTATCATTATCAAGTTTATGCAAAGTTATGTAAAAGCATTATGTATTTGGGGTAAGTAGAAAAAGCAGAAAAGAAGTAGTAGGAAAGTAAATTTCAAGTATGTAAAAACAGGTATTCCCATAGAATATCATATATCCATTCACTAAAAATGTACTAAGCAACTTTTGCCTTCTGCACCTGTGTTAGGAACAAGAGATATAGTCTCTGAACTCAGTCACAATCTTAAGGAGTAAAAACACATAAAAGTAGATATTACAATATAGAAAGTACTATACTGATATTTAAAAATAAAAATAACTATATGTTGGGATTGAAATTACATGTGATATTTTGTATTCTTATATGTGATGTGTCATTTTTCCCATTTATTCTTTTTTCCTTACATTATAAGAAAATAACATGTTTATTATAAAATACTAGGAAAATATAGAAAACATATAAGGAATCAGAAAAGAATCTGCATAGTTCTGGCACCCACAGACAACTACCTTACCAGTGTGACAAATTTTCAGCCTCCTTTTAAAATAATCATTTCCATATTGTTTTAATAGTTAGATAACATGTATATACATTTTATAATATATTATTATCAATTAAAATTTCAGCATAAGCAAGTTCCTATACTATTAAAAACTATGGGAAAATGTTTAATGTTTCATAATATTCCATAGATGAAATGTAATCTACTTAGCAATGCTCCTGTGGTCAGATACCTTGCTTTCCAGTCTTTATTAGCATTAATAATGCTGCCATGAATATCTTTATCTCCATTTCCATTAATATTTTTATTATAAACTCTTAGTGTGTCACTTAATTTATAAAGCTATAACATAGTAATATAACTCAGAGACATTTCACCAAATGTAAAGTCTTCATAATTCTGAGTATAAACTATGTTAGTTATAGTAATTTCAAGTAAAGTACTGAGAATTAACATGACAATAACTTAAAGAGAAAAGTAACATTTAAAACTACATTGAACATGCATGGAATATTGCTCTCAGGAGCATTCCTGTTACAGCCTCCTCCCAAACAGAGATGATGTTAAAGCTCCCATTTATCTACTGAGAAAAAGCCAGTAGAATAAGTGCTAACTCAAACTTGAGAAAGCCACAAATGTTCTAAAATGCACAATTTTTCCCAGAGTTTATGTATTTTTAGAAGAAGATTTTACACTTGAAATTCCTAAGACATGTGTTACTTTTAATATGAACACAGTATCACAAAATAAAAGCTATATATACATTTAAGACCACAAAGCACTTAAGCGTAGATAACTAAAATTCAGTGAATTAAGAATCTCTTTCTCTTTAGAGGCACAAGTATAGAGTTGATTGTAGCACTTTTTTGGTGGGAAATGAATAAAAGATTAAAATATCTAATGAGACATTTCCTAAGATATTTACGAATCCCATCATTTTGCTAGGTGATATATTTAAACTTGTTTGGATAGGGGCGCCTGGGTGGCTTAGTTGGTTAAGCGTCCGACTTTCGCTTAGGTCATGATCTCACGGTTCGTGGGTTCGAGCCCCGCATCGGGCTCTGTGCTGACTGCCAGCTCAGAGCCTGGAGCCTGTTTCGGTCTGTGACTCCCTCTCTCTCTGACCCTCCCCTGCTCACGCTGTCTGTCTCTCCTAGAAATAAATTAAAAAATATATATATTTTAAACTCGTTTGGATAATTTGTTTGAGGTCACTGAAATAGTAAAAATGTTTGCCTTTTCTATTTGAAGGTCATAAAAACTGAAACTTACTTTAATGGACATTAGTTCTCAGCACAATCTCCAATGTCTATGAAGTAAATTCAGCAGATTAACATCTATGGCACAAGGAACTGAGGCCCAGTGTACACTGATGTTGCACCAGATCTGATACACAGTGGAACATGGCATGGTAGAAAGAACTTGGGCTATGAAATGAAACAATACAAATCAATGACTTTAGGAAGAAGCCATTAGAACTGAAACTTGTTGTAGATATGTATAATGCACAGTGTCAGGATTTCTTTTCAGAATTCTGTGACAAAGGAAGGAAGGGGGACATCTGAAACTTGTAATGAACATTCTTGATTCAAATCTCATTTAAACTCATTAATCGTTGAAGATCCATATCTGTATTTATCTTTAAAGGGAAGCATAAAAAGCTCTGTTATCCCTTTAGACATAAAAGAGATAAAAGAATGAAACTTGAAGAAAGGCCGTAAATGTAGGGAATTACAACATTACTGCTTTAATAACAATTCTTCACTAATAGAATACATGACACGGTACCTTCATATAATGAAGACTAAACATAGCAGAAACTACATAATGGCTGTACCACTGTAGATCAATTTGAGTCTAACATAACAGAAATGATCACTGATCCCAAGACGTTATGGAATAGTAAACTTAAGATATTGTGCTGCTTTTCAAGTTTATGTGACTATGATTATTTAATTTTCTTTTGTGCGTGCTCAAGTATAGCTGTTATGTGACTACACATGAGAGAACCTGAAATTAATTTGTCTGTATGAGATCAGTGACTGTACAAATTCTTATGAAAACTAACATGCCATGACAATAGTAATTTTGATAAAATTACAGCAAGTACTGCAATTCTCCACCATCTGGCTGTCTCGTCATAACTACTTTGATGTGCTTTTTATTACTTATTTATTTACGTCCACCACTTTTTCGGTAGTTTTAAAGCATGTAAATTATCACAATGGAAGGTTTTAAATGTTAAAGGAAGACTATCTTCATATATAAATGTTGAACTTTTCACCAAATTCTGAGACTCTAGCCTTTTTGATGGGAAAAATATTACTCAAAAAAAAGGCATTTTGAGGAACTTTCTTAATACATTTGATATAATTTGTTGTTTAATTTTAGAAGCACAGTAACCCCCTGAAATTGTCTGTGTATTTTTTCCACTGAAATGCAGTACCATATATTCCACTATTGTTTTGATCTTTGTATTTTGAATTTAATATCTTAAATTTGATTATATACTTCCTATATTTTCCATCACCCAGTGATATTATTTACATGAATATCGATTAAATCAACATCATTTATACCCTTTGTGAAATGTGTAGGTCAAATCAAATCTTTATCTACCACAGATTATTTTTGTTTTATAAACTAAAAGAAATGACCTAAAAATTCAAAATACTCAAATAAGTCCATAAAAGTTCCTCTTCACTTTTTTAAGATTCAACTTTATTTAAGGCCTAGAAACTTCTTTTCCTTATGGTCAAATGATATCTCTTCATGATAGTCATGTTGCCTAAATACTCTGCCTCCAACTCTCATAAAAATTTTAGTCTCAACTATGTGTTCAGGGCACAGAAGTTGAATTATGATACACACACTTACAGAACACTTTTTCAAAATCGGCAGGTAGAAGACATATTTAATGGTAATTCTTTATTGTCATGAGGAAAAAGAATTGCTGGTTTTAGTTCAGTTTCCATGGGTCAGTATGTCTCTCATGGACTTCACAGAAATAACACTTGTTGATGACTTGGAAAGAAAGCAGAGAATTGTCCGTAATGTGTCTTCTGACCAATAAGAATATATTTAGAGTTGAACAGTATTAGCAAAAAAGCAATTCAGTGACATCTCAATGGTGTGTACAATCAGGACACTTGATTGTATACGCTCATGAGATCCATACCATAATACATACTAAATGAAATTTCAAAAACCTCTCTTGACTCAGTTGGCATAAAGAATTTCTTCTAGACAGTAGAAAATAGCTTAGATGTAATTCACTTGGAACTAATTTCAGTCATTGCTAAAGCATGCTGGGTTGAAAATTAGTGTCAAACGACAAAATGGCATGACTTCTTAAAAGCATTTGAACTCAAATTTTATGTGCCCACAATGCACCTGAATTAAAGTTTCCAGGATTCAGGACTGAACGATAGTCACATACTGCCAACAGTATTCTCATCTCAGTCTTAAAGAAAATTGCACCCATGATTACACCCAAGATTTGGAATGGAAAATCTAGGAGACACCGTTGTTTATTCTCTTATAATTCAAAGCAGGGAAATAGTATAAAAACCAATAAATATGATATATGTTCTATAAAAGAGAGTATTATCTTATATTTGGGACACTGTAAAATGACCTATAAAAAAAAGCTATCTTTTCCAGCACAAATAAAAATTGTTGAAATAACTTTTAATTCTTAACAACTTTTCAAAATATAAACAACATAAGCTTTTTAAAATACAAATGCATAAAACTATTAGATTATTTTAATGATACTGTTTTATATTATCCAAACAATTTTTGATTGCACAAATTTACCTTCGTCATATAGTTTTAAAAAGTTTTAAGGTCATTAGAAACAAACAAGTGTCCTTCCGAAATGTTCAGATCCGTATTTGTTAGTATCCTGTAGATCTCTCCTCACCACACACTCCCTATCAAGTACACTAAATAGAGTGACTGATGCCTTGCCCACCATCTTTACTGCAATTTCATATCTGAATGTACTAATTATTTAGCAGGCTTTAAACCATTCCTGTTTTCATTATCTACACAGCATAATAAATCTGGGGTCATTAAATTAAGAAAGAACAAAATTAAAGACCTGGGTTTTTAAATGAAATGGCAAATTTAGAATGTAGAAACTGGAAAGTCACCCTGTGATAAACCTATTTGATGTTTTCTTCTTAATGAAATACACATGCAAGGTCTTGTTTTCCCCATCAATTTGAATTTCTTGTTTTGAGCTTGTGTTTTCTATTAAGTGGAATTTTTGTACAGGGCTCTGGAAGTGATTAATGAAATCTCTGTATCACTAGGGAGTCCTGCGTGTCAGAATTTAAAACTGTAAGAAACTAAAGGGCTTGGTTGGGGACTAATTAATATCAAGGAGTGTATTTTGTTCATGGCACTGTGTAATAAGTCAACATGGTTTCAGTCTACCTCCTGTTTGAACTGATTGCTATGTCAGGCCTGCCTCTAGCCATATACGTTATAAAGAATAAAACAGATGTTAAAGATTTTGCATCTGACGATGCTGAAAGTAAAAGGGGAAAAAATGCTTCTTTAAACTTCCTTCCATTGGGAAGGAATTTGGACTCTCTTCCTGTCCCATTCCCTATTCGACTGCAGAGATAAAATTTATCAAATCTCTCTATCTGCCAACTCAAAGGTCAACACAGATGATAACTTCTTTTTAATCCAAGTGACCTTCTTCTAAGTCAAGAACTCAAAAATATTCTCATTAAATATTTTATAATTTCTGAAATAAAAGTCTCTTTCAAATAATAAGCATGATAGAATAAGAGAATGGGGAAAATGTATGGTCTACTTCTTAATTACCATTACAACAGATTTAAGTAGAAGAAGGAGACTATTGTGATTAAAATGCTGCTTTTCTATTAAGTGGCTCTTCAGAGAAAAGGTATTTTTTCAAATCAGTAAACAGTAATGGGGATGCAAGTGCTATTGGTTATAATAGCAATGTGCAAATGTCTATATTCACTTGTGGAGGGAACAAAAGTAGTTTTATGAGTTCCTTACTGTACATTTAAAAATACCATTATTTAACAAACAAATTCATTGCCTTGGATATTCTATTTTGCCTCAATTCTTCTTTTGCTAATATAAACTTTAAGAATGATATTTACTTGTGGGAAAATATCAGTCATAACTGTATTCACATCAAATCAAATTCTTAAGCCCCTGTGATTCTACCTAATCTCTCTTTGTAATAATAAAGCACATTTTGAGCTTTGCTTTTTTCTTGAATTCATGACATTTGTTCTTTCAATAAGATTTTGCCTTATATATTTTAATGAATACATTATTGATACAGATGGTATACTTTTCTTACTATAGGAAATCAAAAGAAGAATTATTTCTCTTTACACATCCATAAGAGGAATTTTATTCACCTGGTTTCTATTACAAAGACACAGTGACAAAAAGAAGCCCCCTTCCGTATAAGATGATAATTCTCATAATATATGCAAACTGGTAAAAGCAAGATCATCAAAATTCTTCAATTTTTATTTCAATTTGAAATAAAATGATGTGAAATACAGTCATTGTGGTATCGACTTGAGAAAAGAAATGTTTTATATACTTGGACCAATAAGTCATGTATACAAATCATTTTTTTTCTGGCAATTTTGAACTGCTTATCTTTCATAGGATTTCTTATGGCTATTTACATTTTCACTCAGTGAAAATCAATTACCTTCTTGCAATAAGCCTCATTTGCTACCTTTGAGTATAATAGAAACACCATTAGGATGATGACATTACCCAAAAGAAGGGCACCACACAGTTGGTAGACATAAATTAAGGGCCCTTTCACATATGCATTAGAAATACTGCTGTGACTGAAATATGCATAAAGTCTGTATCTATTAGAGCTATTAGTGTGTGGGGGTGATGATTTTGAAGGGGGAGGGAAGGATTGGTAGATTGTGATCTACTACTTTGACAAAATTATGTATTTCCTTTTTTGCCCGGTATGTGCCATTGATGCAATAAGCCTGGGCCCCCAGCTGAGCTGCATTTGGAAATGCCACTGAGCATGGTATACGCGCTTCACTTCCCTTTGCTGAAGCAAGACACTGTCAGGAATAGAGTGCATATGTGCCGCCAAACCCACTCCTCCTCCATCACCCTGACCTCCACAGCTCTGCGGATGTCTGCCTGGGTGAAGCCACCACTCATGCGGAAAACAGCTCCTGCAGATCAATTCATAGGATTTAGGGACATTTAACTTCCATCAAGCCCACATCATCTTATTGGTATTTGAGGACTAACTTATTACTGAACATTAATGTCCATAACACAAGAGAATTGTATATTTCCCAGGGGAAGAAAAAAAACTAATCTAAAATTTCCCCCTGAGACTAAAAAACAGAGGAAATCGCACTTAAACCCAGTTATTTTTATCTGAGTTCTTATAAGCTTAAGTAAAACAAAATTATAACATATTGACCCTCGGGGTATGATTGAAAGTTATGTACCTTTTAAAAAGGTGTTAGAATTACAAATTACAATTTTTGATGAATTATCTTCAGAGTCATTTATTTGTTAGGCAATCTTAAAAATGCAGGAGACATGTGGGCAGTTAAGGAATTTTGATTCATGAACACAAGGATTACATAAAAGCTTTAGAACATGTACAGTAGAATGGTAGAAACTAACAGGTTGCCATTTTTGAACCTTGGACGAATTGGCTAATACTCGAAATATATTTGCTTTTAAAAGGACAGATACTTAAAACTTTTTTCTCATTAATGACTTCTCAAACCATATCATTAGGCTTTAAAAAAAAACCTCCTAACTTGGTAATGTTAAATATCCAAGGTAAAAGAGCTCTGTATATAAGTCACTAAGCATGAGTATAGCCTGATTCTAGATATTATTATACTTCTATAAAAATTTGCTATACATTTTTTTAAATTACTTCAATTTTTGGAAAAACTTTTATAATGTTAAAGGGTGAAAGGTTTATTCAATCTGAAGAGAAACCAGAGTATGAAAACATTTATAATGTTAACACAAACAGTTTTGTTAACAAAAAAAAATTCTGAAAAGCAGTGCCAGAAATTTGTTCCATAGAAGTCACTTTTACCACTTTTTGTGGGAAGTGAAAGTTTTAGAGCACAAACTTCTATGTCTTATGTAATAATACTATCCCTATATGCTATAATTAATCCATATATAACATCAGATTAGTATAAAGAAAGCAGAGAATACTTTGAAATTAATTTTACTCACCATTGCATTATTATAGAAAATTTCAAAGAAAGTTTCTCTTACATAAGCATTAAACCCAAATCTCTACTGGAATAATAAACTCAATCTAGAAACATAATGAAATTCCTATTGTAGAGCCCATAACTTTAAAACCACTATTGTGTTTTTCTTTTTTGTCATCATGGACAAAATAAATTATGGAATCTTATCTACAAATATACTGAGACTTTTAATATATTAGAAATTCTGTAAATGGTATTTTTCTCAGTAGGGCATATTTAGTTAAATAAATGAACACAATGATACTACCGCACATAAACTCAGTTCTACGGAAAATAATATTATAATGGAATAGGCTTCACTTAGTCAACCTCCTTTGTGCCAGGAATCTGGCATGTGGGGTTGAATCCATGTGAAATCTGGTTTGCTGAGTCCATCATCTACACTTTATATGCCCATCAAATAAATGAGAGGTCCACAAAGTTCAGATAGAGCAGAAAGCTGAATGAATTTCCAAGAAATATTGCTTCAGATTAATGACTCAGAAACTATATATTTCAAAAGGATATAGGTCATAACAAGTGAACAATTAGTTTCCATTAACATTTTAAGCACAAATATTAGGTGATATGGTATATTTTAATTTTAATTTACCAGCTCAAGTCTTGTATTTTGTATTCCCTAATGTTTTTCTATGCAATTCCCTCTAAAAGTCAGAATGCTATGGAAGGAAGACATTTTATAACAGAAAAGAAACAATAACTTGTCAGACTGCTAGAATACAATTATGCCTCAGAGAGATGAGTAAAAAATTCTATAGGGAAAAATACTAATGAGAGTGTGTAAACAAAAATAAAATCTAAAGGTGTAATTGGGGCAACCCGACAAACGACAGGAACACAAATGACAAATGGACTGAACAGATTTGTTTATAATTCCTTTGCTGTAACTAGAAGTGACTTGTTCTCACGAAAGAAAAGTTGTTTTGAAGTTGTGAGGACAGTTTCCTTTTTCCTATTTTAGTGAGTTTAGTAAATTGGAGTTTAAAGAGCATTATAGGAGGATAAAATAACGCCCCCGAATACTTGCAAGTACCTCAGGTCAATTATCTTACTCTTTTTTAGATCCAACATCATCAATGCTCCTAATTTAGTGGATTTTTATTTTAAAAGGTAGCGACCTCTGCCCCGCCCTTAATCCTTGTGAACGAAGACACACCTGGCAGAGGTGGGAGGCCAGGACTGTTTTTCAAAAGGGACCAACAGCCCTTCTAGCAATTCCATCCCAGCTGTTTAGGGAGGGCCGACTTGCTCTGTCTCCAGGGCAGAAGTGGTAAATGAGCTAATTGCAGCAGCAATGATTTATGCACAAGATTGTATGTTGTCTGGTAATTGCAGGCACAAAAATTGCCCACCCCACAAAACTGACCCAAAGAGGTCTCTTTTTGTATAGAGAGGTAGAACTAAAACATTTGTTATAAGGAAATTCTAGACAATTTATTAGAAAAAATACATACACACACACACGTATGTACTCTTTTATAAGTGTTTGGTTTTGTTTCTATTTTCATGCCATTTAACATCTATTTCAAATTCACACACTCTGGAAATTACCTCCCAATTAGGATTGGCCATTTATTTTTTTTTAATTAATTAATTAATTAATTTTTTACAGATAGTTTATTGTCAAGTTGGTTTCCGTATAATACCCAGTGCTCATCCCCACAAGTGCCCCCCTGCATGCCCATCACCCCCCACACACACACCCATCAGTCCTCAGTTTGTTCTCAGCATTCAAGAGTCTCATGGTTTGCCTCTCTCCCTTTCCCCCACCATTTCCTCTCTCTTCTCCCCCATGGTCCTCAGTTAAGTTCCTCCTAATCCTCCTATACGTGCAAACATATGGTATTTGTGGGATTGGCCATTTATTATTTGAAGGTTTCAAAGATTTCAGTTATCTAACTAATATGTCAAATGAAGGTAAGAAAGTGACTTTGTCACTGCAAAACATTTTCTACATGGTGTATTTGTTAATGATGACTCTATACCACAAAAAGTCACCTTGTCCAGCCTTTATATACACATTCTGCGTACATTATATATATTATATTAACTGACTTGAAACAACATGGCATTGTTTGGTGAAGGGAGCTATATGAAAAATACATCCCTGAAGCATGAGAAACTATCCAGAAAAATTCTACAAAATTGCAAGGCTAGAGCTGTTTTTGTAGATTTCTAGTTGCTGTCCTTGCTTTGTTTCAGAATCATACTTGAGAAACCTCAGAATTTCAAAAGATTAGGATCTATTTTTTTAACTCTTTATTTTGAGATAATGTTAGATTTATAGAATTGTCATGAAAATACCACAGAGAGTTCCTATATATCCTTCACCAAGTCACCCTTTCTGTTAACATTTTACATAATCATCATACGATTATCAAAACTACTGATGTGATACTATTAGCTATACTTAGACTTTATTCAGATTTTATCAAGTTTTCCACTAATGTCCTTTTCCTCTTTCAGAATCCAATCCAGGATACCACATTGCATTCGGTTACCGTGTCTCCTTTGTCTCCATTTAGAGAAAACTCATCTGTAGAATATCCTTTTATTTGGATTTCTTTGATGTCTTCTCATGATTAGACTGAGGTAATGGATTTTGGGGTAAGAGCATCACAGAGGTCTGTTTAATCAGATCATTTCAGAAGATACATGATGTCTATTTGTCTTATTACTGATAATGTTAACTGATCAAATGGTTAAAATGCTATCTACCAAATTTCTCCACTGTAAAATTATTATATTGTTCCTTGTAGCTAATAGATATTTAAATACTTATGTTCCTAGACCTTATTTGGAAATATACTGTTTTACCTTAAACTTTCACCCACTAATTTTAGCCTCTGTTGATGGATCTTGCCTGCAGTAATTATTGTTATGCTATTCTTTTTTTTTTTTTTTTAATTTTTATTTCTAGGAGAGAGAGAGAGAGACAGCGTGAGCAGGGGAGGGTCAGAGAGAGAGGGAGACACAGACTCTGAAAAAGGCTCCAGGCTCTGGGATGGCAGTCAGCACAGAGCCCTACATGGGGCTCGAACCCACGAACCGCGAGATCATGACCTAACCGAAAGTCAGACGCTTAACCGACTAAGCCACCCAGGCGCCCCTATTGTTATGCTATTCTAATGTAAGTATAAATTCATAAATATTTATTTTATTCTTTGTCTTATATTTATCTTTTTGCCCACATTTTTCCAGCTTTGGCTGTTGAGAAAATTTTTAACTTGGTTCCTATGCGTTTTTAGCGTGCCTCCATTTTATCTTTAAAGCAATTCCTTTACTTTCTGGTCTAATCAACTCTATTTTCAGTAGTAATTTTCAAGTTGCTCTATTCTATAGAAACTGAATATTTCATTAAACTGCTTATTTCTTTGAGACTGACCATATATCTCCTCACACCTAACAGAGTAGCTGGTAAGTGACCAACATTTGTTGAATATGCTTCAATGAAATCCTTGTTTATTTTCCTTATTTATTCTGAACTTGAGAAAGATAAGTACTATTCACCATATTCTGTGTATGTTCTTAAATAATATGACTATTAAACCATTGCTGTCTTTTCTCAATCAGATAGAATATTCCGAGTTCCTAGGGTGCCTGGGTGGCTCAGTCAGTTAAGTATCTGACTCTTGATTTCAGCTCAGGTCATGATCCCGCGGTTCCTGGGACTGACACCCACATCAGGCTCTGTGCTGACAGAGGATTCTTCTCTCTGTCTCTCTCTGACCCTCCCCTTCTCACGCTTGGGCATACATGTATGCACTCTGTGCCTCACTCTCTCTTTCAAAATAAATAAATCGACATTAAAAAAAAGAATAATCCTAGTTCCTCTGACCATTACGTGGAGAGATTATTATCAATATTATTGTTATTATCATTCTTAAAAATCCATCATCAAACCTTGATCTACCTATGTCTCAGGAACAAGATACTTGTAAAAAGCAAATCACAAGACTGTCTTTCCCACCTGTCCCCTGACCTAACCATTCAAAATTGTAATACACAAACATAATATACATGCTTTATGAATCTTTAGTAGAATAAGGAATATAAAACAAAATCAATATATATGATTTAAAAGAACATGGTATATAATAGTTTAGTAAAGAAGTAGCAGAAGTAGGACAAGGACTCTCGTATTCCATAGCCCTTAGGTTTTATAACTACAGTATCTTATAGTTAATAGTTTAAGGGTTTACTTTTTTCCTTTTTTGTCTTTTGCTTTGTTTTGTATTAGCAAATCTCTTTGTTCATGTAACTATTTACTGGGTGTTTATTATATGCCAAGCACTAATCTAACCATTAGAATGAAGTACCTCAGAAAACTGAGAGACAAAAAGTAAGGTACTTATCCAAGGCCATAGGGCTAGTAAGTGCTGAGTCACTGTCTAGTATTTGGACTGAAGGAGCCTAACAATAACATCTATATTCTTAACCATAACACTGCACTGCCTTTGTAGGAGCTCAACATATAAGTAGAGGAATGGAAATGCTTGTTTTAACCTCTCTTCCAGGCTCATCCCCAGGGTCCCTGAATCCAGAGGCTTTCAAAACCAAAATTCTAATCCGTTTCTATTAGTCCTCAGGTTTTGACACTCTGAGTCCAGAAATGGATTCTACCCAGAGTGGAGACAGCAGAAAGGCAAATAGATAGGTCTGTTAAATGCACACATGAGGGGACATGTTGAAAGGACATAGAAGCCAACTTGCTTTTTAAAGTGTGGTGTTTCCAAGAGCTTCCTGAAAGTCTCTTATCTCTGCAATGTCCCAGAAGTTACCTTGCGAATGTGCTCATTAAGAACTTAATCTTGGGGCGCCTGGGTGGCTTAGTCGGTTAAGCGTCCGACTTTCGCTTAGGTCATGATCTCGCGTTAGTGGGTTCGAGCACCGCGTCGGGCTCTGTGCTGACTGCCAGCTCAGAGCCTGGAGCCTGTTTCAGTCTGTGACTCCCTCTCTCTCTGACTGTCCCCTGCTCACGCTGTCTCTCTCTCTCCTCGAAATAAATAAAACATTAAAAAAAAAAATTAAAAAAAAAAAAAAGAGAACTTAATCTTTATTTGTTTGTTATTCCCCTCTGTGAACTATCACACCTTTCTAAAGAATGGAATTGGCTTGCATCTGAACATTTCTTCCTCTTATCAGGACCATCTTTAATTATAATTTTTATCTTCCTAGATGCTAATCCTTTCCCACCATTCATCATGGCTTTAACGTAATTTAAGCAAGCATTAGACTTTTATTTAGCGGGCTTTTTTAGAACATAGAACAGAAATAGAAATTTGAATTCAGTTAAAGAATTAAATGCATACATCAGAATTAAGCATTTGGATATGTGAAGTATATTTGTTAACTTTTCATTCTTTTTTAGGATCATACTTATTTCATTTTCTTGGTTACTTTCCATATATTTAAAATCAATCAAAGAATATAGGATTCCTTGGAGAAATGTTAACGTTTTGTGAATGTTTTATAATGTCTGCCAAATCTTGGAAAAGCAGAAGATTCAAGGAGAATCCAGATTATCATAACTTGTTTGGGCTGTGAATGTTATAGAGATGAAAACTTGATTCTCTGGGTCAATTAACAAGTAAAATACACCAGAGGTTGATGCGAGATTTCATAACAGATTTTTGGAAGAGGAAAGTATCCAGAAATCATTTTGTTTGACCTGTTTCACTTCCTGGACTCTCAGCAGGCTTACGGCCTTTTGTGTCAATATGTCTCTATGGTTAATAGTGCTCTAAGCATGGAGCACAGTTGAAGGTACACATAGTAAATTTGACTCAAATCCTATGTCCTCACAAAAAGACAGTTCTCCTGGGGATCTGTTCTATTGTTGGAAGTACTTTCCTTTGGATACACCTCAAAAGAAGTACCTTTTTTGATACATAGAGCAAGCAGGTGAAAGCTAAAAGTGAAAAAAGTGGGACTTAAAAAGAAATAGGTTTTTATGTCATAATGTCAATTTTTTTCTCAACTTCAAATTTTATAATTTGAAAAAGTAACTGTCAAATGCTGACATCTAATCAGCTTTATAGTAAGTGCTTCTTGTGGATATTCATTTATGTAATAATTAATATAAATATGATAAAATAATAATAAAAAGTATCCAAAATTATCATTTTAATCTATTCTCCCCTTATTAAACTCCTACTCTCTATCAGGCAGTGTGTACTATATGGTTACAGGCTACAGTCCTTGGTCTATACAACTTTATACCTTAGGGAAATTTTTTTAAGTTTAGGATTTGAAATGAAAAAAAAAAAAGAAAAAGAAAACATCAAAATTTTCTTTTAGTGGGACATATAAGAAAAAGAACAATATAAGAAGGCTTTTAAAATATAAGAGGAGGTATCATGTTTTAAGAGGTCATGCTCTAAGTTTCAGATTCTGATCCTCCCACTTACTAACTCCTTGACCTTGGACTAGTTCCACTCTCTCTCAGTCACCTGATTTTTTAATTTAGGGATAGTCTTAACATCTAAATTCACATGATAAACAATGAAAAATGAAGTCCTGACCTGGGTCATGGTAAGCACTTAAGAAATCTTAGTATAGCTTTTAAAGAGACAGGGGGAAATGAGTCAGAAATTCTAGATGAACAGCATTTGAAAATTAAATAAGGTCTCTAATGAACAAGTAAAAATACAGGAAATTTTAAGAAATAATACAGTATACACAAAGATAATGGGTAAAATGCCACAGATTATTCACAGATGCTATTTATGCTTTTAAAAGAAATAATCAGAAAATGAGTATTAATAACAAGCACTTAAGACAGTGGCTGGATCATTCATCAGCATTTGTTAATAAAATAAAGTAAGTTAGTCTCATGATTCCTGGGGGAAAAGAACAAATTATATACTCATTTGTATTTACTGAGATGGGAAAAAGAATGCAATTAATGTATTTCCAACAGGGCTACAATCATGAAAACCTAAACCCAAAACATGAAGACTAATAAACTAATAAAGTGAAATTTTTAATATTTTTAGATATGAAATAATCATTGCTCAAGCCATAGCAATAACAAATTTCAGATATACATTGAAAATAATATTGGCCACTTAAAGATGGAGATATAGTTATTTTTTTAATATTCAAAACCAAATTTAATGAAAGAACTAAAATAAAGGACAGTAAAAATAGACATAAGACAGCCTATGTTTTAAGAAAAAAGTGCAACTGAAAATTTTATTTATATTACATCCTTCCCTAAAATTGTATTAATATTACATCTCTCCTAGTCATTTAACTCACCTAGTAATCTACCTGGCTGGGCCAAGTTATGTAGGCTTATGTGTTTGTGCAATGGTTCTCAGACTTTGGCTAGTATTACCTGGAGGATACACACAGACTGCTGCCCTGACTGCCACCCTAGATCTGGACCAGGCCTTGAGAACTCATTTCTAGCAAGTTCCCAGGAGATGCCGATGCTGCTGATCTGGGAATCATTGGTATAGTAGGAAAAAAGAGTGGATTTAGCCTCTGGAGACTGAAGTTCAAATCACCACTCTGCCAGTTACTAGCTGAATAATCCAGTAGGTTCTCTGGGCATGATTCTTCTCATAAGGAAAAAAAAAAAAAAACAGTAGAAATAATAGTCACTTCCAAGAATTTTTATGAGATTAAATAACAGAATATATGGAAAGTGTGTAGCATTGTGCTGGCACTCATAAATTTGCTGAATTTATATGTGCTACTAATTTTAACCATAACTTTAACTAATGACAATCAAAAGTCCATGTATTTTCTGCTGAAGCAAAACAAGGAGTTTGAACCAATAAACTGCATTTTTGAAATTATCGATAATTAAGGGTTTAGCCCTTTAATGCCTAGAGCTGAGAGGCCTTGTTGCCAAAAACACAAGATAATATGACAGTTGACTTTGTCAGTTAGCCATACTTTGGGAGAAAAATAAAATAAAAACATGGAGCAAATGTGAGGGCATCCTAAATCCTGTTTTATCCCAGAGGTCAGACACGGTACCAGGAAACAGCTGTGAGCTAGAAAAGCTAGGTCACTAGCATTAAGAAATTGCAACTCCTCTGGGGTTAATGTGGTAAAACACCAAGGTATTGTATGCATTCATGTGAATAGGAGAAAAGATGTCAATTATGCTTTGCTCAAGGTATTTATAGCATGTTAAAATCCTAAATGAAACTATGCATTCTGATGCATGTCATAAATGTCAAATTAGCATAGCTAATCAAGGAAATTTGTAAGCATTTCATTTAGAAATCTAGATAAGGCCTGAAAAATAATTAAGATTTCTCATTCAGAGGCATTATCATGGAGCAGCATTACATTTAAAGTACTTAGGGGATTTATGCTTATGTTATTAGTTTTAATCATTAATTCATTCAGCAATATTCCTTGAGTTTGTCATCTCTATGCAGAGCAAAGCTCCAGGCTCTGCATGTACAGCACTGAAAGAGATGAGACAGTCCCTGTCCTCAAGCAGTTTATGTTTTTAAGGGGAAACACAGACAATAGATATAACAAATGAGTAAATAAGATGATCTTAGACAGTGTTAACTACTATGAAGGAAATAAAACAAGGTGATAGGGTGTGACTAGGGACTACTACAAATAACTCTCATACCAAGATTTACTATGTCCCAAGCACTGGGGAACTTACAAATGAGGAACTTACTCATTTGTATGAGTGCCAGTTAGTACAAGTACATATAAATGTACCAAATGTTTTACAAACACTGATACTCTTAGTCCTTAGGGATCCTGTAAGGTTGATGTTATCATCATTTCTAATTTACAAATGAAAAAACAGAAGCAGAGAGGTTAAGTAACTAGATCAAAGTCACAACAGCTTATAAGAATTTGGACTGAGGACATTTGGCTCCTAAGTCTGTGCTTTTACCTACTATCTTATGTTGCAGCTTGATTTCATGTATTGTCTCATTTCATCCTTACCACCACCATCTGAGGAATTATACATCAACTTGTAGAATTGGCAACTAAAACAAAAAAAAAGAAAGAGGGGCTTTGCCAAAGTTCGAATTTTTACCCAGCTAGTCTAACTCCTTTCTCTTCGTGACCACTTCATGTTATTACCTCTATGTGACTTCTGTCAGTAATCATCACGGTGCAAAAACTAAAATAAGTAAAAACACTAGAAGAAACAAGATAATTTAGGGTTTATAGATTCATACAAAAGTCAGACTAAACAACTAAGCCTCATTTCTAAGTTTTCCCATCAAGCACCCTGTTATATTTGTTATTGTAAGCAAAGCCCAAAAATGCAATTTACATTCTAATAAAATTCAATTATTATGTATTATAACTACATTCTTGTTTTCCTTCCCTACACATTTACTAGCCTTTCCACCAACAATCAAGTTCTTCAACAATGTAAGATAAAATTAAGACAATATTAAAATATTAAACATAGAGGATGTGGAAGTATTAGAATGAGACATAAAGCCAGAATTCTTGATTAACTACCTGAGTGACCTTGGACAAGTTACTTAACTTCTTTGGGCCTCAACTTATTCACCTGAAATTGAGAAGACAGGAGCATATCAATGGTCCTCAAGCTTGTTTATGTAATGGAACACAGAATTTTTTATGCTTTTTAAGAGAATGCAGTAAAATATTAATATATATAATTTGTAATAACCACAGATATAAATCTATGCTAAATCAGAGACCACCTTACCATTTTATACGTGGCTCTAGAATAAACAAATGCTTTCAAGTGCCAAAGTTATTTTTAAAAAAAGTTTATGTGAAAATAAAGAAGGAAAAGTCTTGACAGTTTCTTCTATAAATTGGACAAATGGACCAAACTTTCCATTTTTTCACTTCTGGCAACAGAGGGACACTGAAGTTCCCCAGAGCATGGTTTGAATACCACTAAAATAACTCTCTAGGTTTCCTTTCAGCCCACTATTGTTGCTTCACTCTACTGAGCAAATGAGATATTTGCATATAACCCAACAGTATTTATATCTATAAAAATATCTTTTGAATGGTAAAGACATTGCTGTGGATTCCTGCTTGTGCTGCTCAACATCCTTCACTGCCTCCTGGCAACCTACCCTTCTTTTTTCCTGGGAACCACCCTTCCCTTAGTCTCTGTCCAGGTGGTTCCAGTGAAGCTCACTCTACCCCTGACACCAGAGTCAAAGACATGACCTGGGTCTAGGCCAATCAGCACATCACAGAGATCCCTTCAGAATGGCACCTGACACGACACAGGCTTTGCTTATAATTCTGACTTTTCTGGTACTTCTGGGAAGAGTTCTGTGGCCTCAAGACCTGAGAACATTTTAGGGCAGAAGCTGCTGACACAATGTTCCTTTCTCATGAATCCGGAAGACAGAAATGAGCAAAGCAGGATCTAATCAGCTGAGCACCTAAACCAACATTTCCTCTGGGCTACTTTTGGATTATGTGCTTAAAGCAGTTTGCATTGGGAATTTTATCACCTGCATTAGTTATACTGGCATCAGTTAGACTGTTGAGTTCTCAAACTTGATGATCATTAAAATGGAAAGCCCCATTATAGTTACTGTCATTATATTCCATGAGAATTTTGCATTTTTTCCTCTCCTCTGTCCCAACTGAAGCCCTACTCTAAGTAAGGTATTGATATTTAGTTATTTTGGCTATTTGACTTAAACTTTTCTGCTGTTAGACATGTTTTTTTAAACACATTTAAATGACATGTTCCATGTTTTTCTTTTCTATGGTAGTGTTCACCATGACAAGAATTCTACAGTTAAAATATAAATGAAGAGATTATCTAAACTAGTCCTTTACCTGGAAGCAGCAGTATAGCAGGCAAAATTCTAAAAATGGCCCCACAGATGTCCTGCCCTCATCCCTGGAACCTGTGAATCTGAGAGATCACTCCCGTAATCATATTACGTAAGAGAGTACAGTTGACCTTCAGGTATGGAGATTTGCTGGGTGAGCATATTCTACTCATAGGAGCCCTTTTAAAAGCAGAGTTTTCTCCAGCTGGTAGCCAAAGGAAGTCAGATTCAAAGCAGAAGGACAATTTGACATACCATTGCTAGCTTTGAAGATGGAAGGGGCTATTTACCAAGTTACATGGGCATCCTCTAGAAACTGAGATGACAGCCAGCAAGGAAAGGGAGACTCAGTCTGGAAACCACACAGAACCGACTTTGACCAACAACCTGAAATAGTCTAGAAACGATTCTTCCTTAGTGCCTTCAGGTGAGAGTCCATCCTAGACAACATGTTAATTGAAGCCTAATGAAGCCATAACCCAGAAAGCTCACTTAGACTTTTGACCTAGAGAACTGGGAGATAATAAAACTGGGATTTTTAAGATGCTGGAGCACCTGGGTGGCTAGTTGTTTAAGCGTCCGACTTCGGCTCAGGTCATGATCTCATGGTTTGTGGGTTTGAGCCCCACATCAGGCTCTGTGCTGACAGCCAGCTCAGAGCCTGGAGCCTGCTTCAGAATCTGTGACTCCCTCTCTCTCTGACCCTCCCGTGCTCATGCTGTCTCTCTCTCTCTCAGAAATAAATAAAAAACATTTTTAAAAAAGATGCTAATTTGTAGTAGTTTTGTTACACAGCAATAGGTAACTAACGTACAAAAGTATGTGATGCTGATGTTTTAGGATAATGATAATCCAATTACTTATATTTTCATGACAGAGTGAGAGAGATGTTAGAAATAACTATTTTTTTGAACTGTGGAATAATAAAATATGACATCCTAGAAAAATCACAATGAAGTATTTTACAAGACTTGTAAGCATAATATGAGACTTTATGTCTCATATTAATATGCTCATATATATCAATCTTAAGTCTCATAAGTATCTTCATATGTATGTGTGTGTGTGTATACTTCAATATAAAAAAAGCACTTCAATCTCACACAGCATACACATGCACACATACATACACACTTTTCTCTACATGCATTTCTTGTGAGTAAAAGAACAGGCAAAAGAATCTCAAATGAAGGAATTTAATTTTCACTCTTCCCAGAGTATTTTCTGCTTTTCTGACCTACTTCTTACAAATGATGTAAGGCAAAGTCCTCCCCTGTCACACACTTCACTGAATTTGGCCCTATTTTATTATTCTTATGGAGAAATGGACTTCCAATGCAAGTCTCTAAATAGCTTAGTCCAGAATTTCCTATTAGAAATACGTTAAATACCTCCATCTGCTGTTAGAACCAAGAACTCATTTTAGGGGTGCATGGATGGCTCAGTTGGTTGAGCATTGGACTCTCAATGTCCACTCAGGTCATGATCTCACAGTTTGTGGGATTGAGCCCCATGTGGGCTGGGTGCTGACACCACAGAGCCTGCTTGGGATTATTTCACCCTCCCTCTGGCCCTCCCCTGCTTGCTGCTTCTCTCTCTCTCTCTCTCTCTCTCTCTCTTTCTCTCTCCCTCTCTCTCTCTTTCTCTCTCCCTCTCAAAATAAATAAATAAAAAATAACTCAGTTTGTAGCTACTTTGGAGCCTACTTTTCTTTAAAATGTTATTATAGACTGCCATTCATTTAAAGAAACTCTTAGTGTCTAGTGCTAATGGTCTTTTTCTTTCAGAACCTCCAGATAAATATTTTTATACATTAAAAACAACAACCTTGCTTAGGAGTATTGAACCTTCCTAGATCAGGAGTACAGTCAAGTAATTTTCTTTCCGAAGAGCTCTCCTTTTACATATATTCTGTTCTTAGCCCTGCCTATTTTCACTTCGGGAAGGTTTGTTTTTCTTTTTTAAATGTTTCATTTTGAAGTAATTATAAATTCACATGAAATTGCAAAGAAATATATAGAGAAGTATATAGAAAAGTATACAGAAGTAGCACTGGCTACACAAATTAAGGTTTGCACTAAGTAACAATATAGGCATATATTTAATGCTGTGAAAAATGTTTAAAAACATATTTAATGTCTGATATTGTCATTATCAAAAACAAAAAATTAACATGTCCTTATTTTTGTAAGTATGAGTATAACAAAACATAAAGAGAGAAATAAAAAAGTTAATGATCCAGAATTATGTACTTTCCCTTTTCTTTGTATTTTCTGTTTTTTCCTCAAAAGTGTAATCATAAACACGAGTAATAAAAAACATTAAGTCATTAAAGTTTTAATCTCTTTGTTTTGTCTCTCCAATATAAACTTATTTGAGAATAGACTGTCATACTTATTTATATCCCCCAACTTGATGATCTAAGTGATTTCATAAACTCAATTTTTTCTGTTCACAAAAGCTAAGAACACATTTTTATAGCATGACTATTGTTTGCTACCAGTAAGTAATTTCTTTGGGAATATACATATTTAGTATGTCTATATTCCTTAAGGTCTGTGGGATACTTTTTAAAAGACATACTCAAATACTATGTAGTATAATTCCCTATATCCAATGAGAACTCAAAAATTACTTTTTGAATAGCATTAAAAATATAGCAGTGCACAGCTTCCCCTCAATGAGATTTCAGAATTTTTAAAGGCGGGAATTGGTTTGCATCTTTATGATATTTTGCTTTTAATACTAATATCATACTAATAATAGGACATCATTATCATCATAAAGCTACCATTTACTGAGTATTAACTATGTGCCAGGAATTGAGCTAAACGTTAATATTCATGATATCATTTAAATTTCACAATAATTACTATCCCCTTTTATATATGAGGAAATTAGCATCAGTGATATTAATTAGCTTGTCCAAAATCAAACCATGAGTACTTAGAATTAGGACTGGAAGCTTGTGCTAATCTGACTCCAGATTCTGAGATGTCAATTAGGAAGCTATATCATATATCTCATAATAGAATAGGCACTCAAAAACGTTTACCCAATGAATGAATGAATAAAAGTGAGAAATTAATGCTTATTATGTATCATACATAAATGAATTGGCTCTCGAGGATTAGTGAGTAATTGAACAGGAGAGACAAAGTTTGGCAATGGGAATTAAAGATTTAAATTTTGATATTAAAATCACCAAATCAAAAATATATGTATTCTGAGCATATGAATATTAGAATATTGTTTTGTCTGCTCAGTTGATCCTCTTGCCTCTAATTCACAGAATGGCCCAATTGGGGACTTTTATCAAAAAAGAATGGACTTATGACAAACATACAGATGCTAATGAGTCAATCAAAAGGACTATCAGTTAGTTGTATTCAAATTGATAAATTGATGGGCAAATGAAATGATCAGACATACCACAGCATACCTATTCTTAAGTACCTTAACTGAAGACAAAATGATTTATTTTTCATAAATATTTGTGGAGACTATTCATTATCAAAGGATAATTCCTGGTATCTCTTTTTAAAAATTGAGAATAATATAAGCAAAAAATAATAAGCAAAGAAATATGAAGGATAACTTATGCTTTCAGAAAAGAAATAAAATGTTATTAGATGGGTGCCTGGATGGCTCAGTCAGTGGGTATCTGACTTCAGCCCAGGTCATGATCTCACAGTTCGTGGTTTAGAACCTTGCATAGGACTCTGTGCTGACAGCCAGAGCCTAAAGACTGATTTGGATTCTGTGTCTCCCTCTCTCTCTGCGTCTCCCCAGCTCACACTCTGTCTCTCTGTCTCAAAAATAAAATAAGCAAAAAAAACCAAAAAAACAAAACAAAAAAAACACCCAAGCCCCCCAAAACAAAAACAAAACAAAAATAAAATAAACATTAAAAAATTATAAGAAAATAAAATGCTAGGGGCACCTGGGTGGCTGAGTTGGTTAAGCAGCCGACTTCGACTCAGGTCACAATCTCACAGTTCATGAGTTTGAGCCCTGCGTCGGGCTCTGGGTTGATGGCTCGGAGCCTGAAGCCTGCTTCAGATTCTCTGTCTCCCTCTCTCCGCCCTCCTCTATTCACTCTCTGTCTCTAAAAAATAAATATATGTTAAAAAAATTTTTTTTAAGAAAATGAAATGCAGAAAGTCAGATTTATGCCCCTTCTTTGATTTAGCTAAGTTAAAAAGAGAAAAAAATTATAAAATAGAAAATGAAAGCAGTAACTCAGGAGTACCTGGGTGGCTCAGTCAGCTAAGCATCCAACACTTGATTTCAGCTCAGGTTGTGATCTCGCAGTTTGTAGGACAAGCCCATCGACAGGCTCTGTGCTGTCAGCATGGAGCCTGCTTGGGATTCTCTTTGTCTCTCTCTCTCTCTCTCTCTCTCTCTCTCTTTGTCCCTCCCTCATGTGCACTGTCTCTCTCTCTAAATAAATAAGTAAATTTTAGAGAAACCCAAACTCCACAAACTGCATAATGAGCACAAGTTTTAAAACTGTATTCAGATATTTCACTAGTAACATGGTAGGGAAATGCTGTTGACACTATGAACTCAGGAAAATCAGAAACTTTTGTATATATTTTTCATTCTTAGTGTCCAACAAGGTTTGGGGCAGAAAAAATAAGGTGCTTAATAAATATTCAGAGATTGAATGAATGCATTTTTGACATGAATCAAAGATGTGTGTTGTGATATAATTTATAAACTTGAAATATTAAAAAAAAAACCTAAATTGCTCAATAACTAAAGAATGATTAAATTGTGGTAATATTACTAGCCATAAAAACTAAATGGTAAATTTATACCTGAAAAATACCATAATAGACATTAGGAATTCAATATATGGATTCAGCATCAGATTAGAAGTTGATTTGCTGAGTTGAGAGACAAGTTAAAAGAAAATATACACACTAAAGCACAAGGAGACAAAAGGTGGAAAATACAAAATAGAGCATAAGAAATAGTTTAGAGTAAAATGTTTTTTTTTAACTTGCATGTCATCAGTGTTCCTTCAGAGAAGAGAGAGAAAATGCAGCTGAAATAGTACTTGAAGAAACAATTGTAGAGAATTTTCCAAAACTGATAAAACACTGTAAGCTACTGCTTCAAGTCCTAAAACCCTCAAGTATTATGAATATAAAGCAATAAAACAACAATAACACAAAAGGGAAAAAAACTCACTAAGGAAAAGCATACTAAAAACCATATACAAAGAGAAAACCTTAAGGTCAGCCAGAAAAAAACAACATTGCCTTCAAAGGAGCAGTAAGACTAATATATAACTTCTCAATTAACATAAACAACATGGAAGCTGAAGACAATGGAATGATATTTTCAATATTTTGTGGGGAAAAAAGGTAGCTGACAATCTATAATTTCACACTGAGTAAAAATATGAAAATGGAAGTGAAATTATATATATATATATATATATATATATATATATATATATATATATATACACACATATATTAAGACAAGTAAAAACAAAGAATTCATGAGCAGCAGATCCACACCAAAGCAAATAATGATAAAAGATGTTCTTGAAGCAGATGGTAAGTGATTCCTGATGGAAGTTCAGAGATAAAGAAAGAAAGATCAATAGAATAGGTTTAAAATGTGGCTAAGACTTGGGGTACCTGAGTGGCTTAGTCAGTTAGATGACTGATATGTGATTTCAGCTCTGGTCTTTATCTCAAGGTTTGGATTGAAATTCATATCAGTATCAAGATCCAGATCAAGCCCCCAAAGTGCCTGCTTGGGATTTTCTCTCCTTCTCTCTCTCTCTCTCTCTGTCTCTCTCTCTCTCTCAAAAGAAATAAATATATTTCTAAAAAAGAAAGTTAATAGTCATTAATAAAAGGAGAAATAGACAAATCTACAATTATACTGTGAAATTTTTACCATATTTCTCTCAGTAAATGATCAAACAGGTAGACAAAATATCAGTGAGTATACACTGAAAACATTTATCAAACTTGATTTAATTGACACATATAGAACACTGCACTCCTAGACTACAGAATACATATTCTTTTCAAGTACACATGGATCATTTATAGAAATTGTCCAGATATTTAGTGGGTCATAAAGCAAGCCTCAACAAATGGCAGAGTTGAAATCATACCAAAAGTGTTCTTCAACCACAGTGAAATTAATCTAGAAGTCAATAACATACGTATGAACTAGGAATGTTTTGTATATTTGGAAACTTAAGAAATATACTTCTGAATAATCCAGGGATTATAACAAAATGGAAATAATAATGAACATATGACATTAAAATTGGTGGAATGAAGCTAAAGCCATGCCAAATTTATCTCCTTAGACATATATGTCAGACAAAAGAAAGGCTGAAAATAGCCAATGAAAATGCATCTTGCAGAAGGTAGGATTTTAGGTAGGAAAAAGGAGATAAGGGCATTTTGGTCAAGCAAACCAGCATAATACAAGTACCGTTAACGTGGGTCTGGATAAATACAAGGAGGTTCTGTGACAAGAATAGAGTGTAGTAGGTCTGACAGTTGATGTTTCATTTAACTTAGTAGGGAATGGGTGCACTGAAGAACTGAGTAAGTGAAATGTTCAGAGTCGTACTTCAAAAGTGCATCACCAGGGAGGAGTGTTCAGGATGAACTACCTTCTTCCTACAATATACTCATCGCTCTCCCTCCTGTAGCGATTTGTTTAATATCTCTCTTCTCTGTTAGAATCTGTGGGGGCAGCTCTCTGAGGCAAGATAGTATATGTGTCTGTTCAGTGCTGAATCTCCAATGCCTAGGATGGTGCTTGGAATATAGACAATAACCAATAACTATTTGCACATTAATAAAGGATAAAGAAATAAGAGATATAGAAATCAGAAAAACATTGTTATTGGTTCAGTTTGGGGTTGACACATGAGTAGGTCATGGGGCTACAGTTATTCAACAGTGAGGACTGGTCATATATAAGAAAGATCAGATCATATATATGAGTCAGTTCATATATATGAATGATCTAATTAGTTCCTTCTCTATTTTCTAATTTCCATTAATCATTTTACTTCATTCATTTATCATTCATCCAACAACCTTGTACTGAGTGTCTACTATGTACAGGTATGTTCTGGCCCTGGAGGTACAGATGTAAATAAAACAAAGTTATTGCTAAAATGGAGTTTACGTTCCAACAGGGCAACTCAGACAGTAAATACATAAGTATATGATAGGCAAAGTGAGTACTCTGAAGAAAAATAAGGCAGGGAAAGAGAGTGACAGGCTGTGAACACACAGTGCAAACCTGAGACACTGACAGAAAGCCAAGCTGGCTGACACAGCAGAAGGGAAGGGAGATGGTGGTCAGAGAGATCCCATGGGTTCTGGTAAAGTAGGACCATGTAGCATTTAGTAAAGGCTTGGGTTTCATTCTAAAGAAAATAAAAAGTCATTGGAGGATTTGAAGCTGAGGACTCCCATGATCTGACTTATGAATACGAAAGGATCACTCTGGCCATTAAGTGGAGAATAGATTGTAGGGGAATAAGGGTCAATGGATGTAGACAAGGTAGGAAGCTAACTACAGGTCACCTTGACTGCTTGAACTCTGCTTTTATTCAATTCCCTATACTGTCCTAACGTTTCCTCTACCAGTTTTCTCCTTGTCCATCCACATTACTCAAATCTAGAACCACATTACCTACTACTTTCACTATTATAATATTATATACACATTCTAGTTTGGGGCCTACAAATTTGAAGAATGTAGGAGTAGTTTCCCACTCCTACCTGAATTGCTTTATAGACAATACTGAATAAAATAGAAAGATAAATAATACATTTTAAAATATGGTAATTAAGCAGAATAATTGAAGGTTTGGGCAGTGAGTGAGAATAAAAATTAATCATAAAATGCTTATTTGAAAGCCTTTGATAATTTCTGAATCAATCTACATTTATGGACATAAACTTAATCTTTTGGAATGTTTGGTTTTGACTGTTTTTCAAAGAAGCAGATGCAATTAGATTATTTGCTTGCTTTATTCTAACTCATAGAGAACATATGGGAATTAATTTAAAAATATACCAAAAACACATACAGGAAACAGTATCAAACAATATCAGGATATTTGACTTTTTTAATTTAAAAAGAAAAAAAGTATAAGCATATTTGTGCATTCCTGGAACACGTTATAATTTGTGTTCTTAAGTACAACACCATAGTCTTGTATATAGTATAAAGGAGCTAAAAAGGCCAGTGCTTAAAGCTGAGCATTTCAATAGCTAGGAACAATAATGTGACCTAATATGGGATTTTAATCCTAGAAAGTGTAATTGAATTTTGCAAATATCGAAAGCAATTATTATATTAATATTTGCCTTAAATGGTAAGAGTTGTAGAAAAAAATTTGAGTGTGCCAATTTAAGCAGTTTGCTTTCCTTAAAAATACAAAGTCTATTATCAAAACTGACCCATATATTCACTGTCTCCACAAAAATTGTGTTGATATATAATGTTTATATGTAAAATTGTGTTGATACACAATGAGAAGAATGTTCTAGTCAGAAAATTATCAACTATATGAAGAACTACATAAATTATTTAACAGAAAAATAAACCATATGCTATTGAATACTCAAGAAAACCAGAATATGACTTTAAATTTTTAATATATGGTTTTTCACAATTTATAATTATATAGACATGATCATTTGTCTGTCTAAAGAACTTCTTATTATCATTAATTTACTTTTCTTTGAAAAGCAAGAGACTATATAGTTCCATTAGCTAGTGCATCTCAAAACTGTTACTGAGAAAAACCTTGAATGCAGAAAAAAGTATGTCATTTCTTTCAAGCTTCATTTCTTCTATTCTCTCATGGAGAAAAAAATGCCTTATAAAATTTGACCAATGCAGCATAGTTTGGATTTATATTCTCTTGGAACAGTAAATACAATTAAGTGAATACTATATACTCAGTGTTTATTGCCAGATTTAATCTGTGGCCAGATTTAATGATACTAAAACTGATTTTATAACAATTGTGAAAATGTAAATAAGGCTTTAAAACTGATTCAGAAATCATATTTTATAAACGAAGCTTTGATTTTAATTTAAACAATTCTCTTAGGGTATGATATGCATTATTCAGAATGCTCTGCTTTTGTTGTGATTGAAATAACAGTGATATTTCAGGAAACCAGGGGATAGAAACACCTGTTTCTTATCAAATTACATCTCCTATGATTATAACAGTTTTATGCACTAAATTAACTTTAAAATGTAAATATTGCAATATTTAAAAAGTTTAAATTAATAGACGGAAATTTATTTTAAAAGTAGCAGTGGAAGATGTAAAACAAAATAGAGCATATCCTTACCTATTTTAGTCTAAATATTCCTACTAATAAAACATGTATCAAAAGCATCTACATTAAAAATGCTTTTCATAACATATGTTGATTTTTGTCCAACTGCAAATATAATAACCAGTTAATAAAATTTGGAAAATAATAAATAAAAATTTAAAACTCAGTAAAAGCTGTCAATAATTTGATATCTTTTCCCTTCAAGTCACCAGCCCATCTGGTTAGCTATCAATTTATCTTTACCTTTATCCACATAAAATGAGGATAATACTAAACATGTTTTATAACCTGCTTTGTTGTTAGTATCAAAACTCACGAGATATTGAAATACCTTCTTAAAATGAAAAAAATCAAAGAACTTTTATATTTATGTTCCTTTTTGGAAGAGTGAAGTACATGCCAAGTGGAGTCATGAAGAGAAATGTCAGTGTGATGCGTGGCAGCTGCTTACTTCCCTGGGAAGGAAGGGGCCGCTTAAGAGTACAGTAGCTAGCAAACCCCTCAGCATTCCCCAAAGTCACTAGTGGGAAAAGAACAAAGGCCTTTCCAATGCAACTAACACAGATGTGCCCAAAGGCAAACTGTCAGAAACAGTTAAGATGACAGCTACTCACAGTTCATTATTTTCTTCTCACAGGTCACTGGGTGACAAGCTGGGTCAGTGTGCTTTGTGAGCTGTCCTATTCCTTCCCCACCCCCTATTCAATTTGAATAAGGTAAAGGGCTCCGTTGGATAAACTAATGTAAACAAACACATTCCAGACACTTAAAGATGCCAGAATATGGCATTTATTTTATTTTGGACCAAACTTAGAATTAAATCTACATGTAACTCATTTTATCCAAGCAAGAAGACAATCACATTTCTAGATCTCACTGACAGAGGAAGAAAAAACATTTCTAGTGTTGCTAAAACAAACAAGAAAATATAATCTGCTACAGAATAAGAACTTCAGATTAAAGACCTCACATAGTAAGAGATTTTCCTTTTCCTTTTCTTCAGCAGGAAAAATAATTTGTCCACATTACAAAAAAAAAAAAAAAGAGATCAACAATCAGACTGTTTTCCACAGGTATTTGAAATATAAATTCAATTAAGTGAATCTTGGAAAGCCTGGTTTGTGTGTTTGTGGTGATTGTTATAGTTTTTTTAAGGATATAATTCAAAATAATGCACCCATCAAAATGGCAAGAGTTCAATCAAACTGTTATCATGTAATATGCATAAAATTTTAGAATAACTTAAGATGGCTATTCAATATGATGACATTCTGTTACAAAAATCACTGGAATAAATACTACTAAGAAGCTAAGAATGAGTAATAAAACAGTGGTTAAGAGCATGGTCTATTGGAAACTAATTTGACAATAAACTATTTGTAAAAAAAAAAAAAAAAGAGCATGGTCTATTGATTGAAATGGTTGTAGGTTTGAATTCCATCTCTCTTGTCTCTAGCTATGTGACTGGGCACATTATAAAATCACTCTGAGCCTCAGTTGCTGGATCTTTATGGATTTTAAGAGTACCTCCACCATCAGTTTATCGTGACAAAATGAAATAAATTCATCACAAGGTTAGAAGAATAAGTACTTTCAATAGCAGTTGACACATTGTAGGTATTCAACAAATAACAGATATTAGCTACCTATCACCAAATTTAGTATATACAAAGCCGAACTGATTCATCGTTCAAGGTGAGAAATACCTTGACATTTAATCACGACATAAGTCTCCATCACATTATTAGATAGAGATTTTTAAAAATCTCTAATCTATTCAAGTGTAAGCCTCTAAACATCAGTAAATCTAGACTGTTGGATTCAATAAGACAGGGGTCAGTCTCCCTTAATATTTTCTACCTCTTATTTAGTCTTCACTGAAAACTGCATACATTGATATATCTTTTATCATTCCTTTTCTAAACTGTAGCACTGTATTTAAAGGTCCCTTTCCAAGATATCTGTTCAAAATGATAGGCCCCATTTGAAAGGCTAAAAGACTTGGAATAATCACCAAGGCAAGAACATGAATAGTTAGGCAGAATAATACAGACACTGAGAAAAAGACTTTGGGCTCAGATAGCCCTGTCTTAAATTACTAGCTGAAAGGCCTTAGCAAGTAACTTAATCTCTCTGTCCCTCAATTTTCTTACCAGTAAAACAGAGATTAATACCTTAGTTTTACATACATCATAGGTTCTTGGGCAATAATACACAAAAAGCACTTAAGCAAGGTCAGTATATGTTATTAAAAACTGAATGTTTTCTTCCACTTTCACATATTACCTGCCACTACCATATCTCTCTGTCTTTCTCCAAATTTGGCTACTTGCAGTTCTCTCCTTCTTTGGCTACTTCTAAGGAAATATATACATTTATACTTCTATATCTTTTTATTCTTTTCAGTTATATGTTCTTTCTTCAGATTATTTGTTCATTAATGTGTTTGTTCTAAAATTCTACTTCTTTCTCCAATTTCCACAACTCAGAACACTTTACATTATTCTTTTACTTCTTGTTATGATTTTATTCTATACTTTGTAAAGTTATCATTGATAAAGGCAAGACAATGTAAAGCTCTCTCTTAAAGCTGCAATAATAGGGGCGCCTGGGTGGCTTAGTCGGTTAAGCGTCCGACTTTCGCTTAGGTCATGATCTCGCGGTTCGTGGGTTTGAGCCCCATGTAGGGCTCTGTGCTGACTGCCAGCTCAGAGCCTGGGGCCTATTTCAGAGTCTGTACCTCCCTCTCTCTGACCCTCCCCTGCTCACGCTGTCTCTCTCTCTCTCCTAGAAATAAATAAAAAAATATTTAAAAACAAAAACAAAAACAAAGTAATCTCTATGCCAAACTCAGAACCATGTTCTAATTTTGCCCAACAATTTCTTCCAAAATGGGAGGAAAGTAATTGCTCTAAGTACTTAACTCTCTACTCAAAATAACTTTGTTAAGGAACAGAAAGAGAGGAGAGAAACTGAAATCACATCTGTTATGGTAAATTGTGGGGGTGGAGAGGAGAATGAAGATAAAAACCATGGCTTTAAGGGAAAAAAAAAAAGAAGGCCTAGAAAAGTTTTTGTAGCTGGAGACACAAACCTGAGGGATACTCACTAATATAAGGCCCCCAGGAATTTTCTTATGAAATAAAATCCCAAACAATTCCTCTTGACTAAAAATCACAAATCTAACTACAACTCCTATTAAAAACTGTTTTCTACTCTCCTTGTTTTCAGGCCATTTTCACAAAGACCACTCATTGAGTGCTTGCTGCATTCCTGGAAATTTAAAGACATTTAATTCTAACAACTCAGATAGGTCTTGTTAACTAACATTAACCGCTTTGTTGTTTGTTTTTATGTTTGTTTTGGGGGGGGGTTGGCTCAAATTCCCTAATGCTATATACATATATATATCCACACACTATATGCATATCACTGGTGTCCTGACACACTGACCCACCTGTACCAGGGCCAACAGGAGACAAACATGGAAATCCTATATAGGTTTCAGAAATCGGGGAGCAGATGGAACCTGTGCCTCCTTGAGTAGAACCCAGGATAATGACAAGCTCCCAGCATGCTCCCAAAAAGAGTAGAATAGAAATAGCTGCCAAGTGAGTCTAGAAAGATAGACCAACAAAGGTCTTATAAAACAGTATTTTAAGTTCCCCAGTGGCCCAGTTTTCTCTGAATTTCTGTTTTACATGGAAACCTCAAAGACTGCTCCTAAGGGACTTACATTCGAGTGACCTGAACAGAGTGGCCTGGCTAAACAGCTGAGGTCTTGTGATTGTTTTGTAGGATGCCAGAGAGTTGAGAGTCTTCCTTTTTCTTTTTTTTAATTTTTAATGTTTTATTTATTTCTGAGAGAGACAGACAGACAGCATGAGCAGGGGAGGGTCATAGAGAGAGGGAGACACAGAATCTGAAACAGGCTCCAGGCTCTGAGCTGGGTGTCAGCACAGAGCCCGACGTGGGGCTCGAACCCACGATCCGTGAGATCATGACCTGAGCTGAAGTCGGACATGTAACCGGCTGAGCCACCCAAGCGCCCCGAGTTGAGATTCTTATATGTGATTAAAAAGCAAGAAGCAGGAATAAAAACTAGAACCTAAGTTTTCCTACAGGTCCAGGATATCCCCAGACTACAATACAGAAAGGTCCTAAATTTGTTCTTTTATTTATCTGTGAACTATCTTACTCAAAACAACAAAACCAGTAAGAGGTTTAAATAACAAAGTGATAATAAATTGAAAAGTCACTTTTGTTATCAGGAAAAAATGTTCCCCTCCAGTTAAAATCTGAGGCAGGAATATATAATTTAAGAATATAAGGTAGATTTTCATTGAAATAAAAGTCATATTGCACCCTTTAAACTTATACAATGTTATATGTCAACACTGTCTCACTCAACAAAGCTGGAATTTTTTAAAATAAGAAATGAAAAGCTGTCACTTTTTTCTTTCTTCATGCAATTGACATTTCTATCTACAGTTAGAATATTCAAACTTAGGAATTATGTTGAACTTTAGTGAGAACAGTAAGAATTATATTTCTCCTTTAATAGTACTTCAGTCAATAGTTAATTTCCAACAATTATTATATTGAAATTGCAATTTATAACATTATTTTGTTATAACCCAACACAAATCAACAATAGCTCTACTACTACTACTACTAAAGATAAACTTGAGTTTTCCAATTAAATAAAGAGGATTAAGTAAATAGTTCTATTGTATAACCAAGGGTGATTTTCAATTGGTTAGCAAAATCATTGGTTAGTTTTATTCTATAGAAATTATGTCAATTTGTTAAACTATCTCTGCTTATGACTATTGTGCACTTATCCTCAGATCTAAATATAATAATCTCTCATGGAACACAAAGAGGATTGTCTGTGGGTATGATATTCTTGAGGACCTCTTCATATTTTCACAACTGGATATATACTCAGGATCATTTTAATTATGTTATTTCAGAGTCTTTTAGGGAGATTTCAGGACAAAAACCCTTCCTAAGTATTTTTATAAACAATACCATACATCAAACTTTAATGAAATACACATAAATGTCACCTCTCTTCATCAAATGTGACCTGAAAATACTGTGCTTGAAAGCCAAGGGGCTTTTGAGATATTTCAATAATCTTCAAGAAATCAATCTTACAAGAAACTGAAGGAAAACATCGAATGTCATTGAGCAATAAAGCTATGTTCTGTCAGTGCCCTACCTCTGAGCAGAAGCCTTAGGATGTTTCTCTTCCAGTTTCCTCACCAGTGCCACTGTCAGCTGCCTTGTCTCCCCAAGAGAACCTTCTGGCATTACATGGCTGTCTGAAGACTCTGGCAGTTGCTTCAGACCAGGGATGCTGGCACTTTTTTCCAGAACCTAATAAATGAAATATAAGAATAATATAGCTAATTTTCATTGAGTGGAAATATCTAAACTATGTATTCCCCAAATTTAACATTATACTTTTTGGGGTTTCTCTAATTTGCCTCATTCAGCACAGAAACCATTTGTACGTGGCCAGAAGAAAAGGCAGCAGTCCTAATGAAAGCCGCTGGGTCATCCACTATTTAATAAAATAACTTTATATAAGTATATATGAATGTTTATGTAAACATAAATGTGCTTATAGATATTTATATTATGTGTATGATTTTAAACAATCAGTATAATTAAGATGTGAACTTGTGCTTGCTTGTCTCCTGAAAACAACTTGAACGTTTTCCCTTTTCAAAATACATTTTAGAGATCTATTTCTGTCTTGCCTCTGGCTCACTCCACTGACCTCTTCTGCTAAGCTGCTACCATGATGAGCTGTAGCCCCGGCAACATGGTGAATGTGATACTCTGTCTGGGTCACATCCACTTGTACATTTAGTTCCTCCAGGTAGGTCAGAACAAACTGGGGATAAGCCTGTAGGAAAGGAAAAAAAAAATAGTATTAGCCTTGTAAGTAACAGCCAATAATCTATATAACTGGAATTATGGGAGGATAAATTAGATTAAGAGTAAAACGTTCTGACTAATAGACTGTACTTTATTATCTATTTCAGATCAAATAATCAAGCCCAATAACTTTAAGATTTCTAATTAGTTGTTTAATCTGAGCAAGTTTAACTAGATTGCTAGTCTTCACTCTCAGATAGACAATAATATGAAAATATTAAAGCCATCATATATAATAATAATATCTAACATATATTGAGTTATTTCTACATAAGATATGCAATTGCTGTGTCATCTGGGAGTATTCATTCTGCTCTGGAAGACAAGAAAACAAATGGGATGGATGAAATTCATTAACTTCACTAAGCATAGATAAGTAAGTTAGTAACCTAAGAAATATCAGATAGAAAGTAAGTAGAGCATAAGTCTATGAACATAGATAGAAAGGGGTAGAAGGCAAAATGGGTTTTAATAGTCATGATTTGCTAAATAACAAATGAAGTGACAAATACTTATGAGACACTAAGTATAAATGAAGCACATGAGACACACAATAATTGAAAGATATTTAATTGGCCACCTATTGAATTTTCAGCCAAATAACATTCACAGCTGCCCATTAGGCTAATGGGAGGATAGCGATTGGCCGAGTGTACTTGCCAACAAGCGCTCTAATGGCGCAAGTGTGTGTCATTTTTTAGACACCTTTAGTGTGTTGGTCTTCTTCATTCAAATTTTCACTCTGGTCCTTGTAACCACATCATCAGCAAAGAAGGGTGATGCAATAGAGAGATGTCTACTTTGCAGAAATTCAGTTATTAGGACCCTTCAACCCACTTACACCTTAAGTATGTTTACCTAGCCTACCTCTCTTCCCATACATTTTGCTTTGTATTTTAAATTGATTTAATAGGGGCGCCTGAGTGGCTCAGTCAGTTAAGCATTCAACTCTTGGTTTTGGCTCAGGTCATGATTTCACGGTTTTAGTGAGTTCTGGCTCCGTGTTGGGCTCTGTGCTGATGGCACCGAGCCTGTTTGGGATTCTCTGTCTCCTGTCTCTGACCTCCACTGCTCATGCTCTTTCTCTCTCTCAAAAATAAATAAGTATTTAAAAAAACAATTTGATATAATAAATTGTGATCTGAGCATTTTATTTAGTCTGTGGACCTTTCTGTTCAATGAGATCTTTGATAGTTTATCTAGGACCATACTTGGAGGCTACTGTTGCATCAAAGTAATTTCCACATGACAATATATTTACATTTTAATCTTCTCAATAGCCCTTTGAAATAGGTACTATTATTTTTCCCATTTTAAAGATGAGGAAACAGTCACAGAGAGGCTAAGCCACTTGCTCAGTGTCATCCAGCTTGTTTACTAGCCCATAAACCTAGAAATATTGCCTCAAGTATGATATAAACTTCTTTTTTAAAGTATACCACCTCATGGCAGTCAGAGTGGCTAAAATAAGCAAATCAGAGAACTCTAGATGCTGGCAAGGACGTGGAGAAATGGGCACCCTACTACACTGTTGGTGGGAATGTAAACTGGTGCAGCCCCTCTGGAAAACAGTGTGGAGGTTCCTCAAAAAGTTAACAATAGAACTCCCCTATGACCCAGCAATAGCACTGCTAGGAATTTACCCAAGGTTATAGAGGAGTGCTGATGCATAGGAGCACATGTACCCTAATGTTCATAGCAGCACTCTCAACAATAGCCAAAACATGGAAAGAGCCTAAGTGTCCATCAATGGACGAATGGATCAAGAAGATGTGGTTTAGGGGTGTCTGGGTGGTTTAGTCAGTTAAGCGTCCAACTTTCGCTTGGGTCATGATCTCGCGGTTTGTGGGTTCGAGCCCCGCGTCGGGCTCTGTGCTGACTGCCAGCTCAGAGCCTGGAGCCTGTTTCAGTCTGTGACTCCCTCTCTCTCTGACCCTCCCTGCTCATGCTGTCTCTCTCTCTCTCCTAGAAATAAATAAAAACATTAAAAAAAAAAAAAAAAAGAAGAAGATGTGGTTTATCTATATGATGGAATACTACATGGCGATGAGAAAGAATGAAAGCTGGCCATGTGAAGCAACGTGGATGGACCTTGAGGGTGTTATGCTGAGCAAAATAAGTCAGGCAGAGAAGGACAAATGCCATATGTTTGCACGTATAGGATTAGGAGGATCTTAACGGAGGACCAAGGAGGAGAAGAAGAGGGGAAATAGTGGGGGAGAGGGAGAGAGGCAAACCATGAAAGACTCTTGAATACTGACAAACTGAGGACTGATGGGTGATGGGGGAAAGGAAGGAGATGGGCATGGAGGAGGGCACTTGTGGGGATGAGCACTGGGTGTTATATGGAAACCAATTTGACAATAAACTATTTGTAAAAAAAAAAAAACACAAAAAAACCACAATAAACTATTTTAACAAAGAAAATAAATAAATAAAGCGTGAACTAAAGTTCTAACAGAAAATATGAAGAGGTGTTCAGGGGATTTTTAAAGGGCACTAAAGTCCTTATATTGTTCCGGAAAAAGGGATATTGAACAACCTTAAACTTTTTATTAGAACATCTGTAACTAAATGTGCATGTTAAAAATGTAAGGGGAATCCATAATCTTAAATACATATTATTAAGTGAAAGAAGTTAACCAGAAAAAACTACATATTGTATGATTCCAACAACATGACATTCTGAAAAAGGCAAAACTGTGGACATAGTGGGAAAAAAAATCAGCATTTGCCAGGGATTAGGAGGGAGGGAAGGATAAATCGGTAGAGCAAAGAGAATTTTTAGGGCAGTGAAATAATTCTGCATGATACTATCTATAATGGTGGATGAATGTCATTATACATTTATCCAAACCCATAGGATACACAACGGTATGAGTGGACCTTAATGTAAACTATGGATTTTGGGTCATAATGTGTCAATGTAGATTCATCAACTGTGACAAATCATCACCACTCTATGGGGGATGTTGATAGTGGGGGAGGTTGTACATGTGTGGGGAATTGGCATATATGAGAACTCTTTGTACTTTCCATCAAATTTTGCTGTGAACTTAAAGCTACTCCAAAAAATAAGTTCTCTTAAAAATATTTAAGAGACTCCACCAAATTACAAGTGACAAAAGAAAAATAGATAAATTATACTACATCAAAACTTAGCAGTTTGTGCTACATTGTCATCGAAAATGAAAAGACAACCTACAGCATGGGAGAAAATATTTGCAAATCATAAATCTGATAAGGGGTATGCATACAGTATATATAAAGAACTCTTACAGCTCAGTAAAAAAAGATAAATAACCAAAATATTAGCAAAGGATCTGAGTAGAGGCTAATTGTCCAAAGAAGATATGCAAATGGCCAACAAACGCATGTAAGTGATATGGCTCTGATTCTGAGAGTTTTAAATCCCTTATATTCTGATAGTA
Source organism: Proteles cristata cristata (assembly GCA_017311185.1). Taxonomy (NCBI): domain Eukaryota; kingdom Metazoa; phylum Chordata; class Mammalia; order Carnivora; family Hyaenidae; genus Proteles; species Proteles cristata. The sequence goes on from JAESUZ010000555.1 coordinate 807,253, forward strand.
GTTTTAGGTCTTGTGTCCTCTAATAGAAGTGAAAATACTTCATCTAAGTTTACTTTCGAGGTATATTTCCCTCTTTTTGGAAGAAGGCATACCTGGAATGTGGGAAACTTCAATATATATCAATGATGGATGAGGCAGTGCCCAAAAGGTAGAGCCATGACGTGTCTGAATATTCTGCTAGGCATAGCAGAAGCAAAGACCAACCAAAAAAAGAAAAAAAATGTCATGTGCTTTGCTTCCTGGAGTTGACAGTCCAGCAAAGGTGGCAGACATACCCAAGTAACACAGACAAGTTCTATGTCTCATCCTCCTACCATGCATTTGGAGAGACTTACAAATTGTTTTGGCATTTTCCCTTTGGAATCATTCTAAACAATTTCCACCCCAGTAATGTCTATTCTAACATTTTGATACTATAATTGTTTAATATTCCTCTACTCCAAGACCAGGTTATCTTGATATCCAACCAGGCACCTACCAGGTCAATATTCAGACCACCAGCATAAACAACTCCCTCCTTCTACTGGACTTCTACTCTTCTCTTCTAGGGAGTTGACAGCCTAATCTTTTGACCTTCCAGTGAATCTGCACATCACTCTAAATTGATGTCTAATGTCAACTCTCACTATTTTCCCAAGTTTTTCATCTGTTTGGGCTTTATTACATTCTTATCATTCTAATCCACTTTTTCCACCAGAAGATAGATTCCAATAATTTGTATAGTAATAATGTATTCAGTAATATATCTTTGATCACATCATTCCCACTTTAAAAACTTTAACTAGGGGCGCCTGGGTGGCTTAGTCGGTTAAGCGTCCGACTTTCGCTTAGGTCACGATCTCGCAGTTTGTGGGTTCGAGCCCCGCATCGGGCTCTGTGCTGACTGCCAGCTCAGAGCCTGGAGCCTGTTTCAGTCTGTGACTCCCTCTCTCTCTGACCCACCCCTGTTCACGCTGTCTCTCTCTGTCTCCTAGAAATAAATAAAACATTAAAAAAATAAAATAAAATAAATAAAAACTTTAACTAGCATTCCCAGTACATACTGATTAACAGTACTTTACTATTCTGGCTTCAAATTCCAGCTGGGCTATTTACCAACTTTGTGACCCTAAGTTTTACTTCCTTGAGGGAGAAATTTTCTACTGAAAACCAAGACTCTGCTCAGAATTTCGCATGGACGAAAATCCCCCTCAGGATTCAGTGACAACTCTCTGGTTGCTAAAAAAGATCTCATCCACTTGTAAGATTTTTTTTTTTAACCTAACAGGGCTGGGGAATCCTCTTCATCACTCCAAGGTGTTCATTCTATGTACATTAGAACATCTACATACTTGACCTGACTTGAGGCTCCATAGGAATATTTATTTCTTCATGAAAAGTACAGCAAGTGAGTCTACAGAAGCTCACCTGAATGTTTTAAACTCTAGATACTCTTATCTCCTCTTGGTCAGTACATGATCAGGCATATTTTTAAAAAGTGCTTCCTGACTATAAATGTTTTTCATAGAAAATTTAGAAAATACAGAAAAACTTAAAGAAAATAATTATTCCTCCTCCTACCACCTGTTTTATGTATAAACTTCCAGTTTTGTTTCTAAATGCACACATAATCTTTGATCCAATATAAATAAATGTTCTCTTAACTGATATTTCTTGAGATTAGCATTTTTCTCTGTCATCATAAATTACATTATTTGTAATACCAATATATAGTATCCATAATAAAAACATTCCATAATATATTTATGCAATCTCACTGTTGAGTACTTTACCTGTTTTCATTTTTCACTATTATAAACAAAGCTCTAATAAATACCCTTAAAGATACATTGTGGTATATACTACTGATTAATTCCTTGGGGTAAGTTGTTGTAAGTGGAATTTCTGTGTCAAAAGGATGGTTTATTTTTACAGATTTTGATAAATATTGCTAAACTGACCCTCACAAATATCCCAGTCTCCTAGATAGCACCCAGTGTTCCCTGCCTCCTAGAGTTCATACCCCTGTGTGGTCCCTTCCACATTATAGCAGGACTGGTATATGAGACCCAATGAAGATATCAGAGGTGTTGTTACATCACTTCTGAGTTTAGGTTAAGAGACACTACAGCTTCCATTTTGTTCTCTTGTTCTCTCTTGCTCTCTTTGATCACTAGCTGAGGTTAAGGGTAGCACTTTGGAGAAGCCCAGATACCAAAGAACTGATATCTGTTGTCTACAGAGTAGGTACGCTTTGAAGCAGATCCTCCAGCCTAGTCAAGTCTCAGACAACTGCAGGCCCTGTTGACACCTTGACCGCAACTTCATGAAAGACTTTAAGTTAGAACTATCCAGCTAATCCACTCCCAGGTTCCTGGACCACAGAAACCAAGATAATAAATACTTGTTGTTTTAAGTTACTGAGTTTGAAGGTAATTTGTTATACAACAATAGATAACTAATACAAACAAAATACCAAAAAAACTCCCACAAGTATAAATATAAAAAAAAGGGAAATGTGCCTACTTGTCTTCTCACATTTTCATCAACATTGGATATTCCTAGTTTTAACATCTACTGCTATTTAATAGGGATAAAATATTGTCTCATTGTTTTACATTGCTTTAATTTCTAGTGAGGCTGAACTTTTTTTATTTGGTTTGGCTCTTCTAATTTTTCTTTTGTCATGTATTTCCTTTTCCTATTCTTTACCTATATTTCTATTGAAGTGTTCCTCCTCTTCTACTGTTTTATCAGGCTTATTATATATTAGGGATACTACCCTATCTCTGACATTTATATTGAAAAGATTTTTCTTGTTTGTCATATTTCCCTATTTATTCTTCCTTATGCTATTTTAGGTTAGGAGTTTTTCGATTCTTATATAGTCAAAGCCATCAGTCTTTTCCTTTATGGATTCTGTCTTTGTTTGTAGTTTCATGGAGAGGTCTACTCACTGCTAGTCTGGGTTCGATGTTTTAATCCAGGCTTTCTTTTAGACATTTATGATTACATGTTTAAGTTTAAATCTTTAATTTAGCTCAAACTGGTAGACTGTATAAAGGAAGTAATCCAACTTTATCTTTTCACAAATGAATAGAAGAATAGATAACGTTAAAAACAAATCAAATAAAAGAAACAAAACTCATCCAAGTAAAAACAATATAAAAATGCAATATTATATTTAAATTTGTTCATTATTATTATCATTACTAGTTACAAATTATCAATTAGCTAGAATCAATATACCAGAATCTATTGATAGGCCAGAATCTGGGCCAAATACTCAAAATGTTAGCATTAATATCTCCATTTTGCAGACAAATAATGTGAAGTTTGAAAAAGGCTAAATGACTTGTATAAAGCCACACAACTAATAAGTGGTGGAACCAAAATTAGTTGTTAATATCCTAAAGTAATTTTGTCTTCTTTTTTAAATAAATGGAATGAGCTCCATTTATGATCCAGCCACAAATAATTATCAAATTATTCTCCGTTTTAGCCTTAACTAGATGGATATAATTTTGGATGTGACTAAATTTAGATCTAATCAAAATTTCTAAGCCTTTAAAAGAATCAAATTCCTCATTAATAGTTTTGCTCTCTGAATTGTAATAAAAAAAATCAGCAATTGTGTTTGGGAATGGAACATTAAAATTTTTAGAATCAAAATCCTCTTAAAAATAATCGTGTTTGAAACACATAAGTATGAATTATTTACTAGCTACCAATGTACTGTTGAGAATAATTAGAAAATGATAAATTACAAGAAAGGGAGAGGAAATAAAAATAAGAGCAGAGAAAAACTGGATGTTTAGGTACCTGAATTTGGGAAGAAAAGAAGAAAATACACATAAGCCATGGTCCTGCTCTTCTGTGTCTGTTGATGAGAAGGTCAATACTTATATAGGATAGAATTATGTTCTTTGGATACTAGGAGTCAGCTCTGCTTAGGTATATCTCAGAATAAAGTCCTCATGTGAGGGTACAGGCCAAAGAGCCAGGGAGATATTTTAGTTCAGTCTCAAAATTCTACTTTTTATTTTTACGAAGATGAATAAGTTTTGGTCTTTCTGTGACTCCCTCTCCACTAACATAGAGCTTTACTCCGACTCAGGAATACAGTGGAGTCAGAAACAGGACAAGGGGATAGCTAGGGTGAATCTCAGCATGAAGTTAGATAAAGGTTATTTTTAAAATGCTTTGACAGTTGATGCCTACATCAAATTCTCTGCTTAGGAACAGAGCTAAAAGTATATAGGCCTGGTTGAGTTAGTGAATAGGTTGGAGTTTTAACCAGTGTGCCATCAAATAACTATGAGGAAATGCTATTATCTTAATTTTCAAATTTAAATTGTATCAAACTCTCTAAATTTCTAAAATGGTTCAGGTCAGGAAATAAAGGCTCAAACATGTAATTCTAGAACACTAGAGAAATAAAGCTATTATTTTTTTTTATCAGTCAGGGTCCAATAAGGAGATATAAACTACATTGTGATTTGAACAGGAAAAGGTTATTTTAAACAATTGGTAACAGGGGCTTAGAGAGTGAGATAATTGGCTAATAAGAGTTTAAGAGAACACTAAAGAATATATGGATACCAGATATAGGGAGCGGCCAGTACTGCTAGGCTTGAGATAGAATGTCCAAGGAAGAGGCCCATGACTAAGATCCAAACCACATAGAAAAGAACACAGCCATGGCTCACTAGATGTTGAATAAGTCCCTGAGTAAGTTCACCCACAGATTTCACCATATATCTGCCTTTGGAGCTCCAGGGGAAGCTGCCCACAGGGAGGAAGCTAGCTGGTGACACTCCACTATAGAGCCACCCATGAGGAACATGCTCAAGGAAACCATTCACAAGAAGGTACCCCACTGGCAGTAGTCTGCTGTAAAGCTGCCTGAGGCAGATGCCTGGCAATAAATGGTAGATCTGGAACTGAGAGGGAATACATTGATAACCAGCATGCTCTGTGTTATAAGTTGAATTGTGCCCCCCGGCAAAGTACATTGAAGTCCTAACCCTTGGTAACTGTAAATGTTACCTTATTTAGAAATAAGGTCTCTGCAGATGTAATCAGATTAATATTATAGCCTTTGGATGCGCCCTAAGCCAAAATGACTAGTGTCCTTAGAAGAGAAAAATTTGGACACAGACACACACATGGAGGAGAAAGGCATGTGAAGATTCAGATGCAGAGGGAGATAGCCATGTGAAGATGGAGGCAGAGATTGGAGTTATGCTACCACAGTCAAGGAACATTCAGGACTGCCAGTATATGGAATGGGCCAGGAAGAATCTTCCCCAAGAAGATTTAGGTGGAGCATAGTGCTGCTGGCACCTTGATTTTAGATTTCTAGCCTCCAGAAGTGGAAAGAATACATTTCTGTTGCTTAAGCCACCCAGTTTATGGTACTTTGTTACAGCAGCCCTAAAAAATTAACACACTGAGTATGTCCAGTTTCATTGATCTAAGCAATTTAGCATTTCTGAAATCATACTGATGGCATCCTAAGGCAAACACTAACAAATACCATGCATTTAATCTAATTTTTGCCTTCCTTAAATATTGATGATTGACTAACATTCCATTTAGGCTTGGAATCATAGACAAGGGAGAAAATCTTGGGAACTCAAAACCAATATTTTCATTTTATTAAAGCAAAATTTTATATGCATATAGTATATCTACAGAAGAGTACATAAATCATAAAGTATACAATTCAATCCATTTTTACATTGTGAATACCTGTTTAATTTATCACCCAGGTCAAGAAAGGGAACAACACAGCACACTTGAAAATTTGTTGTTTTGCTTGGCATTAAGGTTTAAATAACTGCAATCACCCAGCATGCATTCTCTTGCAACTGGCTTCTTTGTAAACCATTTTATTTGTGATATTCATATACATTGTTACAGGTAATTATAGTTTGTTTATAGGCATTGTTATCCTCCAGAGTCAGAAAACTGAGGCCCATGATCCAAATCTAACTGACCACCTGTTTCTGTAAATGAAGTTTTATTGAAACACAGCCACACCATTTATTTACATCTGTCTATGGCTGCCTTCATGCTACAAAGGCAGGGTTGAGAAGTTGGAACAGGGATCGTATGGCTCACAAAGCCCCAAATATTTACTGTCTGGTCCTTTATAGAAGTTTTCCAACTCTGCTATACAGTAATCCATTGAATATATATATATCACAATTTATTTATCCACTTATTCAAATGCTAAGGAGCATTTCCATAATCTCCATGCTGAGACTACTACAATTAGCACTGCTATTAACATTTTAGTAAATATCTTTTTCTTAAGATATGTAGTTATTTCTTTTTAGCATTAAACTAGTATGGGAATTACTAGGTTGTACAGACATGTTCAACTTTAGTAGCTGTGCCAGTTTTCCAAAGTGCCAATTTCCTCATTTTAATGAATAAGAAAACTGATGCGGACATAAAAAGATACCTGCACTCTCATGTTTACTACAACATTTGCCACAATAGCCAAGATATGGAAACAACCTGAGTGCCAATGGATGAATGGATAAAGATGTGATATATACAATGGAATATTTATCAGCCACATGAGAGAAGGAAATCCTGCCATTCGCTATGATATGGATGGAGCTTGAGGGCATTATGTTAAGTGAGATTAGTCAAAGACAAACACTGCCTGATATCACTTATATATGGACTCTAAAAAAGCTGAACTCATAGAAGCAGAGAAAGGAATGGTGGAGAGAGGATGAGGGAAGTGAGATGATATTTATCAGTGCAAATTTGCAACTATTAAACCAATAAGTTCTGGAGACCTAATGCATAGTACAGTGATTATAGTCAACAATAACTTATTACATATTTGAAAGGTTTTAAAAGAATTAATCTTAATCTCCACAAAAAAAGGCATGATAATTATGTGATGTAATAGAGGTGTTAGTGAATGCTATAATAATCATTTTGCAATATGTAAAATAATAAATCAACATGTGCAGACTTATGCAATGTCATATGTCAATTACACCTCAATAAAAAATAATAAATTAAATTAAATCTAAAAATAATAGAGGGGGCAGCTGGGGGACTCAGTCAGTTAAATGTCCAATTTCGGCTCAGGGTTTGAGCCCTGCATTGGGCTCTGTGCTGAGAGCTCAGAGCCTGGACCCTACTTCGAATTCTCTGTCTCCCTCTCTCTCTGCCCCTCCCCTGAGAGCTCTCTCTCTCACTCTCTCTCTCTGTCAAAAATAAATAAACATCTTTTTAAAGTTTTAAAAATAATGGGAAGAAATAAAAAACTGGCGCCCTGGAATGCTGAATTGTATCAGAGTGATGGATTGGAAAGAATTTCTGGTTTTGGAAAACCTATATTTTAAAGTCAAACAAAACCTCACAGGAAAGTACTGAGTTAAGTTCAGTTCTAAACTTCTGGGCACAGGGAAATATTTGTGGAAGGAAAAAAAAAAGCATTTCTTGCTCTCAACAATAGGCAGTGCATTTATAAGAATCTGGGAACAGAAAATTTTAAGAATAAAAACCGTGGCTTACAAAGTCCTTACCTTAGAATAAATGCAGCTGTCAGTTCCAAACACCCACTTCTGAGAATTATCTCCTTTATGTCTGTAATGAAAATGTAATTTAGAGACTGGCAGCTTTTCTCCACACTGAAACATTTTGTAGGTTTCAAATGAAAGGATCATTTTCCACCTCCTGGCAGGAAGAGGGCTGCCCATATGCAACCAAGTCTCTACTATCATCATTCTACTATCATTGTACCATTTCATTCTATCATCCCTCCTACCTCAGCAACTGAAACCTTCCTTCCCTAAGATAACCAATTTCTTTGGTACCCAAAGTAGTGGTGGTGGTGGTAGTGGTGTGTGTATTACCCATGGCAACAGTGATTAAGAGTTTTAGAGAGTAAATAGAATAAAAAAAAAATTATAGAAATTTCTGTTTCCAAAAGAGATCCTCTCTCCATAAGACAGAAAAAAAAGTATAAGTAATTATAAGTAAGTAAGTATGAGGATTAAGAGGATGGGATGGACATCAGGGAACTACAAATCAAAACCACACTGAGATACCACCTCACGCCAGTCAGAGTGGCTAAAATGAACAAATCAGGAGCCTATAGATGCTGGCGAGGATGTAGAGAAACAGGCACTCTCCTACACTGTTGGTGGGAATGTAAACTGGTGCAGCCCCTCTGGAAAACAATGTGGAGATTCCTCAAAAAATTAACAATAGAACTCCCCTATGACCCAGCAATAGCACTGCTAGGAATTTACCCAAGGGATACAGGAGTGCTGATGCATAGGGGTACATGTACCCCAATGTTCATAGCAGCACTCTCAACAATAGGCAAAACATGGAAAGAGCCTAAGTGTCCATCAACTGACGAATGGATCAAGATGTGGTTTATCTACACAATGGAATACTACATGGCAATGAGAAAGAATGAAATCTGGCCATGTGTAGCAACATGGATGGAACTTGAAGGATGTTATGCTGAGCGAAATAAGTCAGGCAGAGAAGGACAGATACCATATGTTTGCACATTATAGGTGGATTAGGAGGAACTTAATGCAGGACCATGGGGGGGAAGAAGGGGAAAAATAGTTGGGGAGAGGGAGGGAGGCAAACTATGAAAGACTCTTAAATGCTGAGAACAAACTGATGGCTGATGGGGCTAGGGGGGAAGGGGGGTGATAGGCATGGAGCGGGGCACTTGTGGGGATGAGCTCTGGGTGTTATATGGAAACCAACTTGACAATAAATTATTAAAAAAAAAAAAAGGAGAAGAAGAAAAAAAATAGGATGGGATAGAAAAGGATACCATGGAAAATTAGGACTATCAGGCACCTGTTTCTGAAATGACCAGATAATGTTATTAAGAAATATCAGATTTTTTAAACTAAATATGACAAAAAAAATCCCTAAAATGTGATAAAGCTAATCAGGCCTATATTAACTAATCGTGTATTCATTAATATTTAGAAACCTTACAAAGGTAGGACAAATGAATTAAATTAAGTGTAATGGGATGTTAAACAAGACTTTTCCTACTGCCTCAGAGTTTTGACAGCAACATCAATGATTAGGAATAAGAGGTGTCAGGTAATGCTCTATTCTAAAGCAAGGTGCTTTATGATCTGGGCAGAATATGCCAAGGAAGCATTACAAAACTGGCTCACTGTGCATTAATTTTTTACTCACATCCAATTTATATTAGGAAATGTGAAGAGTTCTTGGGCATTTTGAGATAGATGCTTGATAATAATGTACATTTCCAAGCCCCTATCCTCAAATTTTGATTATAAAGGTCTGGACCCCCACTCTGCAAAATCTATATTAACAGGTATTGCAAGTGATTCCAATCATTAAAAACTCTACAGAATTTGGATGTGTGTGGTCTATAGACCAGACTTTTAAAAACACTGAACTAAAAGAGTTGAGAGCAGTAGGGAAAGGAAAGACCACATCCTTATAAAAGGAGAACTGAATTGATGATTGAATCAATGGGGTTGGGATTAGAAAGAAAGGGAAGGACACGTCTCAGGTGTCAAATTTGGGTAAACTAGAAGAGAACATGACACTATTAAAAGAAAGTGCAGTTAGAACGGAGAAGATAGGAGCAGAAATATGAAAAAATATGAAGAATTCTAATACTCAGATAAAATCTTTTTATGCAATATCTTTCAAGGTGTAACTGATTCCTAAGCCAAGAATCTCATTCTCAAGTTTTCAGCAAATGTAATTGCTGTTCAACTTCAGCATAGTGTAGGGATGAGGGAGGTAATAGGGGAGTTAGTCTTGCTGGAGATCTTTTTATTTTGTAATTAACAAAGGAAAAAAGAAACTTTAAAAATAAATTTTGGGGGGAAGTGCCTGGGTGGCTCAGTCATGTCAGTGTCTGACTCTTTTGATTTTGACTCAGGTCATGATGCCAGGGTTATGAGATGAAGCCCCTTATTGGGCTCCCTGCTAAGTGCAGAGCCTGCTTAAGATTCTCTGTCCCCTCTCTCCTGCTCACATTCTCTCATTAAAATAAAAAAAAAAAATTGACCTAGGGTCCTGAACTAAAATTTATGATTATAATAATAATATTTATTATCCAAGACAACAACACAAAAACTAAGAATTTGAAGTTTTTGATGAAGAATTTGACGAATAAGGTGGGATACAGAGAAATGAAGTGAGCTGGTCAAAAATCACAGATCTAGGTAATATCAAATAGGTACTAGAACCCAGAGCATGCAACTTTCAGTTCAACATCTTCTCAGTTAGATTGGAAAACTACAACACAAATTACTTTGTGTTACTTGAAGATTAAAAATGTAATTAATAGTTTAGGCTCATTGATTAGAATTTGATGGACAATCTTAGTAACCTAAAACATTCTGATATGAGGGGCGCCTGGGTGGCCCAGTCAGTTAAGTATGTGACTCTTGATTTTGGCTCAGGTCATGATCTCACCATTTGTGAATTCAAGCCCCATGTCAGATATGGGCTGACAGTGAGAACCTGCCTGGGATTCTCTCTCTCCCTCTTGCTGCCCCCGACCTCTCTCTCAAAAATAAATACACTTGAAGAAAAATCCACTTTGCTATGAACATAGTTTTTTACACAACTGTGTTTATATATTCACTAAATAGTTTCATGCTATACAAATTGTCCTGAGGTGCTGAAAAACCTCATATTTCAACCACTAAATAAAGAAACAATACAAACAACATTATTGCTGGTCTTTAAGGCTGTCAATGTCAATCTTACAACTATAGTCCTTTTAAATATGATAATAGATGGGGCTCGTGGGTGACTCAGTTGGTTAAGCGAAAAATCTTCATTTCAGCTTAAGTCACCATCTCACAGTTAGTGAAATTTAGCCTCTAGTTGGGGCTTGCTTGGGATTCTCTTTGCCCTTCCCTGTTTGCACTCTCTCTTTCTCTCTCTCTCAAAATAAATAAACTTTAAAATAATCACAGTTGGGGCGCCTGGGTGGCTTAGTCGGTTAAGCGTCCGACTTTCGCTCAGGTCATGATCTCGCGGTTCGTGGGTTCGAGCCCCGCGTCGGGCTCTGTGCTGACTGCCAGCTCAGAGCCTGGAGCCTGTTTCAGAGTCTGTGACTCCCTCTCTCTCTGACCCTCCCCTGCTCACTCTGTCTCTCTCTGTCTCTCCTAGTAATAAATAAAACATTACCAAAAAAAATTAAAATAATCACAGTAATAATAATAAGTGACTGCTGTAATGTTTTGATGGAAATGTGCTGGGTTTTGATAAAATGTAGATCATTTTAACGTGGAATAGCTATAACTCAGAGCCACTTTATTGCTTACAGGCAATTCCTCCTGTTGCATAAATCATTGTGAGCATATTTCTTCAAGATAAATAAAATGGAAAATGATAATTTTTCAAAGTGTAAGACTTTGTAATTGGTAATTAATATGCTGATGCTAACTGTCAAAACCTGTAAAATTCAAAATTTTGTCTTTGAATTATAGTGTTGACTTGAGGATGATTGTACAAACATAAACTACATCAATTTCAGCTTTGATATTCTGCATTTGTTGCATCTTTTTCTCAAATAATAATATAACTGGAGAGATGTTCACCAGATTGTCAACAGTATTAGGGCAGACACCACGTGTCCTTGGAGCTGAGACAGTCATGATAGGAGAATAAAGATATCTTTAAATAAATAGATATGTGAATAAAATGTCAAAATGTCATAACCCTAAAAATAATAATAAGGCCATTATGAAAAATGCTTTGAATTTAATATATGGTAGTTTAGGTGATCTTCTTAGTGAGTAACTAAAGATATAAATTATAACTTGGTTAAGAAAATACACAATTATGGGGCGCCTGGGTGGCTTAGTCGGTTAAGCGTCCGACTTTCGCTTGGGTCATGATCTCGCGGTTCGTGGGTTCGAGCCCCGCGTCGGCTCTGTGCTGACTGCCAGCTCAGAGCCTGGAGCCTGTTTCAGTCTGTGACTCCCTCTCTCTCTGACCCTCCCCTGCTCGCGCTGTCTCTCTCTCTCCTAGAAATAAAGCATTAAAAAAAAAAAAAAAAAGAAAATACACAATTATGAAAGAAATACAAATTTCCTAGCATTTGTCAAATTTTATCACAGCTCAAATTCTGCTCAAGAATTACCTTGGAAAGTTTGCAAACAACATGTAGTTTTATATCATATATGAGCCTTGTGAGCTTACTAGTAGTTTTTCTATCAGGAGTCTTTCTCTACATATATCTATAAATGTCACATTTAGATTTTGTTACCAAAGTTATAAAAAACAAACCTCTCATGTAGTGCCTAAGCAGGCAAGATGAGAAGATATCATTCTAATATACAATAACTTCTTTAAAAACATAAAATTCCTACAGGGGAACCTGGATGGCTCAGCCACTTAAGTATCTGACTCCTGATTTAGGTTCAGGTCACAATCTCATGGTTAGTGGCATCAAGCCCATATCAGGCTCTATGCTTATAGTGTGGGGCCTGGTTGGAATTTTTTCTCTTCCCCTCTCCCTGCCCCTTCCCTGTTCACACTCTCTCAAAATAAAGAAACATATAAAAAATAAAATTTCTACAAACAAAAGTGCATCTGTTCATCCAATATGCAATGATATACTCATATGGGACTGAATTAGAAAAGAAAATTTTCTCTTCTTGGTGAACAAGCTAAAAATATATTTACTTATTTTTTATATTTTTAAATGTTTATTTATTTTTAAGAAAGAAAAAAATAGCACAAGCAGGCACAAGCAGGGGAGAGGCAGAGAGAGAGAGGAGACACAGACTCTGAAGCAGGCTCCAAGCTCTGAGCTGTCAGTGCAAAGCCTGGCCATAGGGCTGGAACTCATGAACTGTGAGATGATGACCTGCATTGACGTCAGATGCTTAACCAATTAAGCAACCCAGGTACCCCTAAAAAGATTTTTTACAGAGAAACAAAAACAAAATTTAAAACTAGCAATGATAATATCAATAATGACAAAAAGAGAGGAAAATGAGGAAGCATTATTCCATCTAAGAATCAAAGTCATAAATATCATGACATGTTCTAGGCTAAGGTTGAGAGACTTAAGTTCCAGTCCTGGATCTGACATTAACCAGATTAGATACAGGACCTTTCTAGAACAGTTCTAGTAGACTTGGAGTATTTTATTTTATTTTATTTTATAGAGCACGAGCTGGAGAGAGGGACAGAAGAAGAGAGAGAGAATTCTAGGCAGGCTTCATGTTCACTGCAGGGCCTGAAGTGGGGTTCAATCCCACAACCCTGGGATCCTGACCTGAGCCAAAATCAAGAGTCAGATGCTCAATCAACTGAGCCATCCAGGTCTGCTTGGCTTGGAATTTCTCATAAGATAATCATATTATTGTTATTATCACAACCACCACCATCACCACTGTTACTACTTCTATTGGTAAAGCATGCTTTGGAATAGATGCTCTTTAGAGTCTTTCCTCCTCTGAAAGCATACAACTTCCAAGACTAGTCACATACTCTCTCTCCTTCCACAAGTGAGGAAATAACTATCTGCCCTGGGAAGCTTACTCATTGTAACTCATTGAGTATGCACATGCATTATACTACTTCTATTGGGAATCTATAAAACATGTGTACACACACACACACACACACACACACACACACACACTTTTTTCTTTGAAATATGCCATTAATCAGAAGGTAGAGGCAAGAAGGCAGCCCATAACTGACAGTTCAGTTAGGGGAAATTTCCTAGGCTAAAATTCATTATTTCCCAGTTGACCGTAAGAAGGACTATCATTATGCTTCACAATTACAAATATATTTTCCCAGACAGCTTCAAACATCTCTGGTGTCTTCCAATCCTACCCAGACCAAAAGTAGGATCCATAGAGAACAAAGGGATTTCCCCTCCATGATTCCTAACACAGTAGAAGTAGAGATAAGAAATTTCATCCATTCATCCAGCTGTGAAGTTACACATAGATAATTTTTTATTTGATTTTGACATTTCTAATAGTGTTATCTATGTGTTTGAATATTACTTACATGTCCAATGCATTGTAAATGGTCCTTTCTATATTTTGCGGTTTGTCATTCTGCTTTATTCTAACTCTTAGCCTCCTAAACTTCAAGACTTGACCAAAGAGATGATCTTCAGCCTCTCTAATGACCTGGTCATATGCTGCACCTAGCACTACATAGCTACACTTGCTGGTTGTAGTTAATGGTGTCCTTAGAGTAGTGTTTGTTTAACCTAGTCTAGATTAATATTGGCCAGTTATCACTCCATTTCCATTAAGACCTAAGTGGGGAGAAAAAAAGTAGATCCAAAACACCTTAACTGAAAGATTAACATTGAAATAAGGAAGACCGGAAAGATTATCAGTCATGTAATAGAAATGAATAAAGCAGGCTAGAGCTAGTGTGAGAGCTATTACTGGGAACAGTGGAGAATGTAGCAAACTGGAAGGTTTATGTTCCATCTGAATCTGTCCCTGTATGACTGGTGTCATGAGATGATGAAAGTCCAGTACTGCCCATTCTTCTGATATTTTCAAGAAAACACAAAAATATGTAAGATTTTGTATAAAACCTCCTTATTTCTATAGGCTCACAACTAATCTAAAAAATGATAATAATGTGCAGCCAAACAGTATCTATGGGTCCCTGTTTGTTTTCTCCATAATCTAACCTCTGTGTGTGGAGGTATGAGTGTGTGTGTGTGTGTGTGTGTGTGTGCGCGCATGTGTGTGTGTTGCTTTAATTAGTATGTGAATTTGACACTAAAAGCCAGATCCTCCATATCCACATTCTTTAAAAATGAAGCAAAATAAAGATTAAGTGGTGGTCTTATCAAACAACTTTGATGCAACTGGCTCGTAAGATGTCCAAAATATCTTTTAGAAGGAAGCATCTTTGACTTTAAGGTTTATGATTTTTACAATTTTCTATGATTTTCAGATCACTTGGCAATGACATCATTGGTCTGCCTTTCAACCACTCATGCTCAGATGCACATCACAGAAAAAATATTAAATACAATATGTGCAAGCACTTGCTATATTGAATAAGAATAAGATGAGTGACACCAAATGAGACATAACTGAACTAATGAGGCATGATATGTTTACAGTATTCTCTATGAGCTGTCAGGTTGCTACTTTAAGTGCTAGTTCTATTATTTTTTATTTAAAAGACTCTGTCTTGATTCATAGCTTTTATTAAGATCATATTATACTACTTAGGAGAAAAGGAAAAAGATTGTCTCTAGAAGTTGTATGAGGATATTTACATTATTTAAAATAAAATATGGTTGTGTTTTAAAAAACATGAGCCACACAGTCACTTCAGATACTCTGGAAAAGATAAAAATACTTGAAAGTATCAGAGGTGAGGTGAATGCTAAAAATCTTGGTCCCTGCTGCTTTCTAAAAAAAAAAAAATGTAGCTTCACAGTGAGAACTTCTAGTTTTCCAAATTTTCTACTATTTGCTTCCATTTTGTAATAGATTTTCCTTCTCAGATAAAAATCAAACTGCATTAATGTAAAGGGAAATAATCTTCATTTGCATAGGGACTCTCCCTTCTTCTCACTCCCACTGCCTTTCCTACCATTCTCCTCCTCTCCCTGTCTTTTCTGTCCTTCCTTACTGAATTAAACCAAACCTTTTCTTGTAAATGGAGATTTTAAAAATTTTTTAATGTTTATTTTTGAGAGAGAGAGAGAGAGAGAATGAACAGGGAAGGGACAGAGAGAGGGAAACACAAAATCCAAATCAGGCTGTAAGTTCTGAGCTGTTAGCACAGAGCCTGTCCCAGAGCTCGAACTCACAAACCATGGGATCATGACCTGTGCTGAAGTTGGACACTCAACTGACTGAGCCACCAAGGCGCCCCAGAGATATTTTTCAAGTTAAACTTACTATAGTTTTTTAAAATCATTATCTCTTTTCTCATTCAAGCTCTCTTCCCCACAGGCAACGAGGATATCAAGTTTGTGGCTTCAATTCTACCCAAATCTGTGACCATTCTGGCCAGAGTAGGAAGTAAACCTCAGCAGGGTAAGGCCAGATCAGCCCTAATTTCAGAATCTAATAAGCCCAGGGAGACCTCTGGGCATGAAGAGCATGTTCTTCAAGCTATATATAACCTTTCCAAATACCTGCCATTTTGAGTTAGACCACTCATAAATTCTTTCACCGAGAGTGGTCTTCCCTCACCATTTTCCTCTGAAGTAAGCACTTAGTCATTTTTCAACCCCCATTTAATTTTTTTGTCTGTTCTCCTAGTTTGTCCTTTTGTAGTTCTAAAAAACAGGGTTTTTTTGAGAAATAATCAACATACAATATTGTAAAATATTGTGCAACTAACAGGCACATATTTGAAGTGTAAAATTTGACAAGTTTTGAAACATGTACATGCCTGTTAAAACATCACAACAATCAAAATAATGAACATACCCATGTCTAGCTCTACCCCCCCCCAAAAAAAACACCTGCAAAGTTTCCTTGTGCCCTGTTTCAATCTCATTCTCCTATCCGTCCCCATCTTCCTATCTTTAGGCAAGCACTATTTTACTTTCTAAATTAGTTGCCATTTTCTAAAATTTATACTCTCCCTTTATGATTTTCCCTCAATGTAATTACTTTGAGATTCACTGACCAATTCAAGAATTGGTTCCTTTTTACTGCTGAGTAATATTTTATCATATAGATACACCACAATTTATTTATTTACTTATGGATGTATACTTGGGTTGTTTCCAGTTTTCACTTTTGGCTTTAGAAATAAAGCTGCTATCAACAGTCATGTACAAGTTCTTTGTAAGGATATCAACTATCATTTCTCTTGACTGAATTTCTGGAGTGAGATGGCTTGGCAATAAGGTAGATATATATTTTCTTGAAACATGTATATATCTGCATATGACCATGTATATATGTATATATTTTAGGAAAGTAGCAACTCTTCCAAAATGATAACCATTTTACATTTCTGCCAACTAGGTATGAGTATTGTAGCTGCTTCACATCTTCCCAACACTTGTTATGGTCAGTCTTCTAAACATTAGACATTCTACTATATATTTAGAGTGCTTCATTGTAAATTTATTTTCCATTCAAATAATTATTAACACCTTTTAATATGCCAACTGTATCTCTTACTTGTTAAAATATTTGTCCAAATCATTTATCTGCCCATGTTTTCTTGAGTTGTGTATTTTTCAACCATACATTATTTTGCAAGTATTTTCTTTCAAAGAGCAGAAATTCTTAATTTTAATAGAGTCCAATTTATCAATTTATATCTTTATGGATCATGTTTAATAAAGTTTTGACTAATACAAGATCATGAATATTTTCTTCTATTTTCACAGTTTTAAGGTTTTATATTTAGGTCTATAATCCATGTTGAATTAATTACTACATATATACAGTATGACAGGCATGGATCAAAGTAATTTTTTATTTTTATTTTTTTGTATATGGATATTTAATTGTCCCATCACCATTTGTCAAAAACATTCTTTCTCCAGTGAATTTCCCACTTTCAACAAAAATTAATTGACCAGATATGTGTGGATCTATTTAGGGATATTCTATTCTATTCTATTCATGTAATTGTTTACTTCAGTGCCAACAGCACACTCTTTTAATAACTATAGTTTTATAATCAGCCTGTGGCCAGATTAAATAGTTCTTCCAATTTTCTTCTTTAACAAAATTATTTTGCTCATTTTAGATCCTTTGCATTTCTGTGTGAATTTTTAAATCAGCTTGATAATTTCTATTAAAAAAACCTGTCAGGGTTTGGATTGAGATTACATTTAAATCTATGGAGAAGGGCTTCTGTGTGCCTCAGTTATTTACATGTCTGACTTCAGCTCAAGTTATATCTCTCAGTTTGTGGGTTCAAGCACCACGTAGGGCTCTCTGCTGTCAGCTCAGTGCCCCCTTCAGCTCTGTTCCCTTCTCTTTCTGCCCCTCCTCTCTCTCTGCCTCTTCCCCCTCCCTGCCCCCTCTCTATGCCCCTTTTCTACCCTCCCTCTCTTTGCCCTCTATCCCTTCCCCCCTCTTTCTGCTCTTTCTTCCCCTTTCTCTGCTCCTCCCCATCCCATGCATCCATTCTCTCTCTCAAAAATAAATAAACATTAAAAATAAATGAAATTAATATATGGAAGAGAATGGACATCATGATGATATTGAGTCTTCTAATCTATGAACGTAGCATATTTTTGCATCTATTTAGTTCTTTAATTTCATTTAGCAATGTTTTTTAGCTTTCAGTGCAGATGTCATATACATATTATGTCTGATTTATCCTTAAATATGTCATACTTTTGATGTTATTTTAAATGGTGTTTCTAAATTTCAATTTCCAAAGTTGCTTATTGCCTGTATGTAAGAATACAACCAATATAAGTATATTGATTTCAAGTCCTCAAACTTGCTAACCTCATTTATTAGTTCTAGAAACTTTTTGCACATTTCATAGGATTTTCTACATAGGAATCATGTTATCTGAAAAATAAAGATAGTTTAGCTTCTTCAGTTCATATCTAGATGTCTTTTATTTCTTTTCTTGTTACACTGGCTAAAAGTTTCAGTGCAATGCTGAATAGATCAGAGTGGACAACTTGGGTTTTTTTCCTCATGTTTCTTTGTGCTTGGAAGTTTTTGAATCTCTCGGATCTTTTCAAAAAATTTAGAAATCTTTCAGATATCATTTCTTCTAATATTTTTTTGTTCTCTACTTCTTCCCCTCTGAGACTCTAATTACTCACAAAATAGGCATTATAAATTTTCTCACATCTGACTGACGGACTATTCTCTGAAAAAACAGGCAACAAACTCTTTGACCTCAGCCACAGCAACTTCTTACTTGACACATCTCCAAAGGCAAGGGAAATAAAAGCAAAAATGAACTATTAAGACCTCATCAAGATTAAAAAGCTTCTGCACCACAAAGGAAACAATCAACAAACTAAAAGGCAACCAACAGAATGGGAGAAGATATTTGCAAATGATGTATCAGATAAAGGGTTAATATCCAAAATCTATAAAGAACTTATCAAAATCAATACCTAAAAAGCAAATAATCCAGTGAAGAAAAGGGCAGAAGAAAAGAATAGACATTTTTCCATAGAAGACATCCAGATGGACAACAGACACATGAAAAGATGCTCTACATTGTTCATCATCAGGGAAACAGAAATCAAAACCACACTGAGATACCACCTTACACTGGTCATAATAGCTAACATTAATAACTCAGGAAACAACAGATGTTGGTGAGGATGTGTACAAAGAGGAACCCTGTTGCACTGTTGGTGGGAATGCAAACTGGTACATCCACTCTGGAAAACAATGTAGATGTTTCTCAAAAATGTAAAAATGAGTGATGGGCATAGAGAAGGGTACTTGTTGGGATGAGCACTGGGTATTGTATGTAATTGATGTAGCACAGGAATCTACTCCTGAAGCCAAGAGCATACTGTATACACTGTATGTTAGATAACTTGACGATAAGTTACATATAAAATTTTTTTTCTCCCTGGCTTTTATTGTGAATAGTTTCTATTGCTATCTGTTCAAGATCATTAATATATTCTTCAACAATGTCTAATCTTCCACTAGTCATAGTATATTTTTCATTTCATACCCTGCAGTTTTTATCTCTAGAAATTTGATTTGAGACTTTTTATATCTTCCACGTTTCTATTTAACATGTTCCATTTTTCCTTTAATGTCTTGAATATATGGAATACAATTATAACAATTGTTTTAAGGTCCTGTGCATTAATTCTATATTTTCTGTCATTTCTGGGTCAGTTACAATTGATTGACTTTCTCTTTATTATAACCGTGGACAGTGTCAGCTGAAGCTTTTCTGGTTCCATGTTCAGTGGCTTTGGACTTGCTATTATCACTGGAAGGTGATTCTTGGTTTGTCTCCAGTTTACAGTACTGATTCTATCCCAGTTATCCACTCCATATACAACACCACATCAAACTGGGAATTGCTTTAGGTTTGTGTGCCACTCCTTAGGAACCATATGTTCAGCATCCTACTAGCACAAATAGTTTGCTATGATGCTATGATGCCAGCATGCTTTCTCCATCTCCTTTCTGCCTAGGTTTCTTAATTAATATTACCTACTCCTCCACTGAGGTATTTACTACTGCACATGGCACTCATTAGCAATTTCTTGAACGGATTTTGATCTATATGCAGTGTTGCCTTGTGGATAAGAGTGGGTTATAGTGTTTGACTGCTTGAGTTTTCATTCTTCACCCAATTAGTAGGCATGACCTTGAGTAAGTGACTAACTTCTCTGTACTTCATTTTCCTCATCTGTAGTAATAATAATGATAGCTACCTTATCAGGTTGTTATTATGATTAAATATGACAATAAAATATAAAGAAATTAGAATAGTGTCTGATTCAGAATTTGTTACTGTTAGAGTAAGAGGTATAGCTAAGATTTACACCAGGGAATTTGATTCAGTAGACTACATTCTTAATGGTTATGTGATATTCTTTTTTTTTTTTAATGTTTTATTTATTTCTGAGAGAGAGAGAGAGAGAGAGAGAGAGAGAAAGCGTGAGCAGGGGAGGGTCAGAGAGAGAGAGAGATACAGAATCT
The DNA here is from genome assembly GCA_017311185.1 of Proteles cristata cristata. Taxonomy (NCBI): domain Eukaryota; kingdom Metazoa; phylum Chordata; class Mammalia; order Carnivora; family Hyaenidae; genus Proteles; species Proteles cristata. The sequence continues at coordinate 827,883 of JAESUZ010000555.1, forward strand.
GAAACAGACTCCAGGCTCTGAGCTGGCAGTCAGCACAGAGCCCAGTGCGGGGCTGGAACCCACTAACCCGAGATCATAACCTGAGCTGAAGTCGGACGCTTAACCGACTGAGCCACCCAGGCGCCCCTCATTATGTGATATTCTAATAACTGTTGAACAGTCTGCTTTGTCTGTTAAAGAAAATATCCCTTCTATATTTGTTGTTGGGCTGTTGTCTTTGGTGCCTAAGTATCCTAGTTCTGGTTTCAGCCCAAAGCACATTTTACTCACCCAAAAGTAGTTGGATAATAGTTTCCTAAGTTCTAAAGTACAGTAGGACTTGTTTTGTCAATGCTAGGTGAAATCGAAAGGCAATTGAGCAAGAGAAAAAAAGGTTCTAGGAAATAATATTTCAAGACTGTTGGTGATAAATCAACTTTCTTCTCATTCCTAATTTTTTCTAAATCCATTTTTATTTTTAATTTGATTTTCCCAAGTCAGCAAAAACAAATAAAAAGGAGACTTGCTGCCCTAAAAATCAGCAATTTTTTGTCTCTTCAATTTTCTTTCACAGTTCAATATCTTAAATTCAGAAGATTTAGAAAAGGTTAAGAATACATACAGAACATTAAATATTTAAATTAACAACCAAAATGGATATAAAGAATGAGTTCCAATAATTATAGAGTAGAGCAGCAGCTTGTCTACAACATGGGTACATGTTGAACGCCAACATTTCACTTTTAAAAATACCTAAGAAATGCTACCAAACTAAGTAGCATACATTTTCAGGCTTATTTTAGATAGGAAATTAATATTGGTATTATGAACACAAATTTAAACACCTAAGGACTATTACATCTAAGCTGGGAGGCATCATGATTTGACTGCTCAGAAGTCTTGAAATTAATATTCATTATTTTGAGCTAAATAGCTCATAAGCATTACCTTTTCTGTAGAATTAATTTATATCCTTCTAGTGATGTTCCCTCGGCAGTCTTGACTCTGATTGGGTGACCAATAGCCAGGCAGCCCTGCGTTATCGCCCGGCTCAGGATCATTCCAGTCTTCCAATGAATAGAAAATGGGGGAGAAAGGTCTAAATAAGTTAAAAGAACCAGAAAATTCAACAATGTGTCACAACTAGTGAGGTCATTATGCCTGGATAAGCCTGGATATTAACAGTTGCTGAAAGTGAAACACTACCCACAAGTTAGCAGTCAGCAAGCCCTGCTCAGAATCAGTGATCTTCTGTCCGACAAGGGTAGCATTTTACAGTTCAGCGCAAAATAAAACAGACCCTGATATCTTCATTTGTCCTTTTTTTCTGTGCATATTTCACAGGGCAGCAATTTGGGGTCCATCATGTGTCACTTGTTATAGTTATGACTACAGAGCTTATGTGAAATATGTATGCACAGAAAAAAAAGAGCAGTGAACTGAAAAGATTGAAACAAATCCTTAACCTTTGTACCAATTTAAAGTTTTACTCTGGGTCTAAATACCATGGGTTAAACATTTTTAAGCGGTTTGTGAACTGCTTTTGCTTTACATGTTAAGATACTCTGAATAGGAAATTGATTGATAATATTGTTTTAATGGCCATTTAACAGGTTTTTTACTTCGAGAATGAACAACACATTTTAAATGAGAGGCAAACACTAAGGATTTATGGCATGCAAAATTGTCTATCCTAACAGAAAAAATATGTATTTTAGAAAAAGGGAGAGAACATTCGTTCTAAAAAAGATTTTCAAATTTGTTTTATTTTTAGTATGGAGCTTTATTTTTCATGTTTTTTGGTGGTAAAAAAAAAAAAGAAACCACACACACAATTGGGAAAAGCAATTTTTTTAAATTTTGGTTCTAGTATGCACTAGGTTGAATCTTCATTTGATATGCTGTCTATATTGAAAGAAAACTGCTTTGGATGAGGAAAAAGAAACATTTATTAAGCACTTTCTGTATACCAGACACGACACTTGAACTTCACACATGCTTTCTTATTAATCATCATAGCAACTGTGCAAGATACATATGACTAAGTTTATTTTATAGAGAAGGAAACAGTGGTTCAGTGCTACTAAGTAACTTTCTCAAGGTCATACAAAGGATTCTAATTCTGATCTATGTATCTCCAAAATCCATACTCTTTTTATTTTTTATTTTATTTTTTTTATGCGTGTGGGTGAGAAATTACAAGTGGGGAAGGGGTAAAGAGAGGGGGCAGAGGATCTGAAGCAGGCTCTCTGCTGACAGCAGTGAGCCTGATGTGGAGCTTGGAACTCGTAAACTGTGAAATCATGACCTGAGCTGAAGTCAGGCGCTCAACTGGCTGAGCCACCCAGGTGCCCCTCCATATGTTTTTTGGTAAGCATTTCAATTATTTTTGAGGAAACTTTCAACAAGTACAAGGTTTTTGCTATCATAAAATTCTAGAAACATACCATGGAATTACAAAATATGAGCTCTAGAAAAGAACTTTCCATATCAACTGGTCCAACTCTTTACAGATAAGCTAAAGCCCAGATAGAGCGTGTGACTTACCTGAGGTCACACAAGGGTTCAGTGGCAATGCTGAAAACTAAAACACTTCCATAAATTGGCCAGAAATAGAGCAGCATTCTATATTACAGTAAAAAGGCATACGTTTTGAAGTCAGATAGACCAAAAATCTTTCCTCTGCCATTCACTAGTCTTAATTTTTTCAGCTGTATAATGTATGAGATTAAATAAGATAATAAATATGTAGAAGATGCCTAACATACAACAGATGTTTAACAAAATAGCAAATATTGTTATTAAACCTAAAGCAAAATACAACTTAAAAATCGTTCTCCAAGTTGGAAGTACATTGAAGAAATATCCCATCTAACCTCATTCTGCCTTGATATATGAAATGAATATTCCTTGGTTCCTTTGTATCTGAATTATTCTATATGTTTGTTTTTAGCTTTCATAGAATCAAAACTTAACAGTTTAGAGCAATCCCAAATTTCATTTGAGAAAATAGTTACAACCTCCCCCCACCCCAACACAGTACCAACAAGCTTGCCTGAGGTACTTTGCACCCATGGAAGTGCTAAGAAAAGGCCAAAATAATCTATGGCAAGGGGACAAGGGAAGACAGAAGAAGGGTAGATAAAAGCTGCACCATCTCTTTCTAGACATAACTATTAGATGGCAATTACAAAACATATTTCAATAGGAAGAGGAGAGGGGAGGACAATTAATGCTCTCAATTTAAATCAGATCCAGTATTATAATAGTAAAGTTAAAAAATTAAATAGTGTCGGGGAGCCTGGGTAACTCAGTCGGTTGAGCGTCTAACTTTGGCTCAGGTCATCATCTTGCATTCGTGGCTTTGAGCCCCACATCGGACTCTGTGCTGACAGCTAGCTCAGAGCCTGGAGTCTGTTTCAGATTCTGTGTCTCCCTCTCTCTCTGAACCTTCCCTGGTCATGCTCTCTCTCTCTCTCTCTCTCTCTCTCTCTCTCTCTCTCTCCCTCTCTCTCTCTCTCAGAAACAAGTAAAACATTAAAAAAATAAAAAAGTTAAATAGTGTGAATACATTTAGGTGTAAAATGTGTTAGTCATTGTTCACATTTTATGCTCAGGGATTTCTCTTAAATTTGTCTTTGTGAAGATCATACACTATCATTATATGGTGTTAATCCACTAGGCTCCATGAAGCTCAGCAATGCATACAAAGGAGAGGAAGTAAATGACATTCAGAAAAATCTCATGAAAATGGTGAGTCTGTGGACTGTACATAAGCTCTGTGCTGAGTTTTAATACCTCTGAGTATGAACTAATCACATCTGAAAGTGAATTGAATGCCCACATGGGGATTTACAGAAGCCCTCTGCACCAGACACACCAAGGGCATTCATAACAGCCAACAACTTATCATGATTTCACTTGCATGCTTGTGTGCATGAAGGCACCAGAAGCTAGAGACACTGTGACCAGGGAGCATGCAAAGTCACTCAGGGAAAGGAGACACTCTTGGGTACCTTTGTGATCAGCCACACACTGGCTACAGGCCACAGGGTTGATGGGGCTATCTGACTTCCACTGCTCACTTCCCTGCTTGAGGAGCTTCGCTTTCTGATGGAAACAGAGGCATGAAGGACAATATTGGGATCCACCTAGACCATGAAAAGAAGTGTGCATTGTTAAACCAACAGTCTGAGAGTCCACCCTCTTCAACACATACGTCCACAATAGGTTATCCTAAGACCTTATGTTTCTGATTGAGAAGTTCTCTTTGGAAACAATAATGCTCATTCCCATTTAATTCAATTCAATTAATATTTGTTGAGCATCAGCTCTGATATGCAAGGCACTAGACTGTGTGGTGTGAGATATGAAACAGTATTTTTGCTGCCCTAGAGAAACTTGTAACAGAAGAGTCAATAAGATGCACACACATACACGCACACACACACGGGAAGAAATAATGGATTGCAGAATGGGGACCTCAAAGGAGAGCAGTTAAAAGTCCCCACAATTTCCTTAGAATAAAGGCATATGAGTTGAGAATTTAGCGAAAGTTGTGAGGATGGATAGGAAGGGACCAACTGGTAAGACACAGTATCTGTGTTTCCCATATTTGTTATCAGACTACATATGTCGAAGATCAGTATACCTTCTAGCATTTCTCATGTGGACTTGATTGCAAAATTACTAGACATTCACATCACCTGTAGAAATTCTCCTTAATATTTAATAAACTTTTTCACTAACTTACATGATCACTTTTTCTGAGTAATCATACTAAATTTCTAAGTACCAATATTTGTTTGTATAGGATTATGGAAATATGTCAGTTTTGCATTAAGCCAAATAAGTGATGTTGCTTCAATAACAATTTTTTCTAATACTAAAAAGTATATTCTAAATCTGTACTGATAATAGATATGTGTTGAGTGGCAACTGATTCTTAAAAATACAAAAATTAAATGATAATTTAAAAGGTAATGTTTACAAATTCAATCAGGCAGTAACAAAAGGGTATAACTAATATATTTGGCAATTATTCTATAATGGAAGATAGTTACTCCCCAAGAGAAGAAAATGTCTTCTGAGTCCTGTATGTGACAATAAAAATTTAAAAATACAGCAACCCCATGACATAAACAGATTTGACTTGCAGCTCTTTGATTGTGTATTTCCCAGTTAGCCAGTAGTGGCTGGATTCTGGAGGGGAATCCCCCCACAGTTTCTGAACAATGATAAACTATATTCTACTAATCCACCCGCCACAGGACTCAGCATTTAAAGTAGCACTCTTCTTGATCCATTCATCTGTTGATGGACACTTAGGCTCTTTCCATGTTTTAGCTATTGTGGAGAGTGCTGCTATGAACATTGGGGCACATGTGCTCCTAGGCATCAGCATTTCTGTATCCCTTGGGTAAATTCCTAGCAGTTATGTGGAAACTAATTTGACAATAAACTATTTGTAAAAAAAAAAAACAAAAAACACGAATAAATTGTTAATAGGCAAAAAAAATAAATAAAGTAGCACTCTTACTCAACCTCCTAACTCGAAGTTGCCATCACACTGAAAACTCTCCTCTGCAAGTGGGAAGAAGATTGTTTTGACTGGAATTAGTCAGACAGAAGAACTGTACTGCCAACTGCTTCTTTGTACAGCACCTGCTGCCAGAGCCTAAATTCTTGTTATCTCCACAACATGGTTTAATCTTTTAACAGTTGGCTTATTGGTGAAGAGAGAAGGGGTCCTTTGTGTCTGTCTTGGGTTGGCACCCAGTATTAACACCATGCTGTTCTTCGAGAGATATTTTGCTGGACAGTTCCCAAGTGATTCTACATAACCCAGACACAGCCAGGCCCACTAACTCAGCTTCATTGCCTGTTATTAAGAGAAAAAAATCTTGCCAAGTCTGGGGTTCTGATACATTTAAAATTGACAATGGCCATTAAATTTCAATTTGTGACTTTGCCTTCTTTTCTCTTTTCAGTTTAATTGGATAGTTTAGCTTGAGACCAATCATTTGTGAAGGTGAGGAAAATAAAGACTGAAAACTGCAATTCATAAAAGTGCTCTGACAACCTGAAACATGGTACACCATGTGTATGTGCACACACACACACGTATGCATACAACAGCATTTATGTTGAGACTGTTTTCTAAATACATACCATCACGTATGTCAAGAAAATCTCTTGTATTCTTTTGAATACCTCCTCTCTATACATATGTATAGCTCACTTTAAATGGCCATTATGATTTTGGTTGTCTGAATAAACTGTGCTGATACAGAAGCTGCCAGTGATTTTAAAAATGAGGCATTCATATTCTGTGCCTATTAAAACTTCTTGTTTAATTTTCTTTTTCCAAATCACTAGTGAAAATGGATTGGCCTTCAATATTCCTGTGAAAATTCAAAATAATAAGAGAACCACTTATGGTGTTACTTACAGATCTACTGAAAAATAAAATATAAGACAATGAAATTTTTCTTGAAAGGAGAAGCTTTTTATTCTGAACAATTTTTTTTTTACTACATAGAAATTTTATAAGATTTTTCACGTTTGATAGTGAATTTAGGGCCAAGTTAAAAAAATGATACACAAATTAAAATCACAACTATAAGAAATGTTATAACATCTCTTTCCTCACATCCCTGATGTTCATTTTTATTGTTTTCATTCTCTAAAGCTATCAATACACCCACTTCAAAGGCCAAGAACTGGAGAAGTCTAAAAGCACAAGATATCAGTGAGTACATAATTATGCAATCAAAGATATAAGATGTAAATAGGCAGTCCTCAAATAGCTTCCAAATATTGGTCTAAAAATAAGGAAGGGACTCAGGATTTTATTAAAGTTCTGTGACCTATTCTAATGGCAACCAGTTCAAAATTAAAAATAAAATTTTGTCTTCCCCACTATCAATTATTTGTAGAAAACATTATTTTTCAATGATGTGCTTTACAAATAAATAGGACAGTAAAAAAGAGTCCATTCTTTTCCCAGCCTCCTTTGTGACATATAAAATAATTTATTCTGCTAGCATCCATGACTGCTGATTTATAAGCTGTAAGTTTGTAACTTGTAACTAGTATGCCACAATTCTAAAATCATGATTTGGTATTGTTTTCACTATTCCCATACCAAAAGTTGTCACTAATGTCCTACTAATGTCTGATTATAACAAAAGGCTAGGATCAAAGAATGTTTCCTTTCCATTTTGGCAGAATATATTTCCTGTCAAATACTGGAGTCTACTTTTCTGTTATTTTTTCCCATATTCAGGTACTACTAAAACTATTCCTCTCATGAAATGCTTTTTTTCTTTTATATTAATTACCATGAAGATTAAATCTCATCCAGTGCATGGAAATAATTTAATTTTATTGCCCTTAAACTGAAGCAATATGAAAATGTTGCCAATTTAGATAACAGTAGAGAACTGTGGAAAGATGTATTTGCCAAACTGTCAATTTGTGGTAGATTCCAAATCTTCTTTTGAAATGGATAAAAGAGCAACAGGTTGTAATTGTCAGGGTTATATCTATCTCCCACATTACTAATAGGGATTATATGTTCCAAATTTTTCTCTGTAGGAAAGGTTTTACTTGTCAATAAGAGACTTAAACGAACAGTCAGGGGTTGGGGCACTGGTATCTCTTTCTCAAGCCAATTTTAAAACGTATGCATCAAGAATATCGGCTTTTGCCTCCCTCTCTCTACCCCTGTTGTAATCCTCTTAGTGTCTTCTTTACCACAATGAGCAACAAGATTCTACAATAAAAGGCCCTATAGATATCTATCACCTCTGCTAGAATTGCTCTTTAAAAGTGCTTCATTTTAGGTTATTAAACTACTATTTCCAATGCACTGATCACCTCTCTGTATATGATTAGAGATGCTTTTCTGAAAAGCTTGTAAAGATTTCATAGCTAAGGGAGGGCCATTTTTCTTTGAAAGCTACTTTCTACTAGACAGTTTATCAAATCTTTGCTTTCTTATATTACTATTTTGATCAGACTAAAATTTTATTCAAAACCAATTTCTTCCTCTAATAATATGATAGTGTACAAACTTTTATTTGAGTTTTCTCTTTTTCACTGAATCATTAAAACCAGTTAATAATGATTAAATAAGTAGATTGTTATTCTCTTATCTTTCAACATTATAAAATATAGTTATCTTTTAAAAGTCCTACATTGGCATAAAATCAAAAAAGAAGCCTTCTTTGAGTTCTTTTCCTCTGATAGCTTTTGGATATCCTGGGTTTTTTTTTTTTTCCAGCTTTGAGCTGGTTTCTGTTGAATGAGTTAATTAACCAGCGAATTCAATTCCATCTAGCTAACTCTGAACATCTAGATATTACAGTAATGACAAGGATGACCAGAATGCCCTTTGCCCTTGAGAAAGATCTAATTCAGCAGGGAGGATAAAAAAAAAGACCTCCCGAGTTATTCCCAACACAAACACCAAAACAGATCTTGCCTCTGTTTGAATATTTCCAATGGCCCCTTGTTTTCTACAGAACAATATACAGAATCCCTAACAATGAATTAGACCCTTTATGATCTGATTAGATTCTCAGTGGAATCTACTATTCTTTCTTTTCTTCCTCAATGTGTCATGATATATGCTCATACTTGGAGCACTGTTTGACTTTTTAAAAAAAAATTTTAATGTTTATGTTTGAGTGAAAGAGAAACAGAGCATGAGTAGGGGAGAGCCAGAGAGAGAGTGAGACATAGAATCCAAAGCAGGCTCCAGGCTCTGAGCTGTCAGCACAGAGCCTGATGGAGGGCTTGAACTCACAAACCACGAGATCATGACCTCAGCTGAAGTTGGATGCTTAACCAACTGAGCCACCCAGGCACCTTGACTTTGAACCATGTAAAAAATGCTTAATAGGAACAGCATCAAGTTCAAACTCATTATAATGAGGGTGTGAGTCCAGAAACATTATATCTAATTTGGAGATGAAGGTTGGTAAAAAGAGATTTCATGACACAGGCATAAATCAGGTAAGACTAGAATGATGGGCAGAATTTCAGCAAGCATTTAAAGAATGCCAGCTGTATGTCAGACACTGTATTAGAAAATGGCATAAGGGTGTTAAAAGGTTGTTGGGTAATGACAAAGAAATAAATGTTGAATTTCAGGCAAAGGGATCCACATGGGCATAACAGAAATCATGAAGTACTTTCAGAAAACAACAAATGAACAATCAGGCTTGGCTAACACATGAGGAACATATTAGAAAATATTGAGCCTTGAAAGATAGTTTGTAGCTAAATTTTAAAAATCATTCATAAAAAATGTATTGTGCACCTGCCCTACATTCAAAACCTGTCCTAGAATTCAAAAATACAAAGATGGGTGAGACATAATGTGTCTGCCCCAAGAATTCTCAATTTAGTGTAAGAGAAAGACATAAAAACAAATGACTATACCAAAACACAAACTCTAAGGATGAATAGGTGGTTCAATAATATGAGGTTCATTCTTTTTGGAGGACCTAAGAAGCCTTCATGGAAGAAGGAAAAAGTTGAATAAAACCTTAAAAGGGAAGGAATGGTAATGGTGTGGGGGGGAGGAGGGCAGTATATTATAGGCAAAGAACAACAGACACCATGGTACAACAGTACCAAAGTGAAAAACATGTTATGGGGCACAATAGATTAGCTCTAACTGTAGTGTAGGGTATAAAGATCAAGAAGAGAAGATTGAAGAGAAGATTGGGAAGGCAAGTTGAGAGTAGAGGTGGATTAGAGGAGGATTTGGAATTTAGAGGAGTTGGAATTTCAGTAGGCAACTTCCAGGGTTACAAGTTTTTTGAATAGGAAATAATACCACAGCAAAAAAACTAAAAAGCAATGCCAACAGGATCAGAACTAAGGTAAATAAATATTAATGTCCAATAAATACAAAATACAAGGCATTCATTCTTACTGTACCATTCAAGTTGTATTTATGTTCTAAATTTGCTGAAAATCTAACAGGATTAGAAATACAGTTGACCATGGAATAACACAGGCTTAAACTGCATGGGCCCACTTACATGAGGATTTTCTTTGGTATACAGTCCTGTAAATGTATTTTCTCTTCCCTATGATTTTCTTAATAACATTTTCTTTTCTCCACCTTGTTTTATTGTGATAATACAGTATATAATGCATACAGTGTATAAAATATGTGCTTATAGACTTTATGTTATTGGTAAAGTTTCTGGTTAACTGGTAGGCTATTCACAGTTAAATTTGTGGGCAGTCAAAAAGTAAATGTGGAAGGGTACCTCAGTCAGTTAAGTATCCAGTTTCGGCTCAGGTCATGATCTCATGATTTGTGGCTTTGAGTCTCACATTGGGCTCTGAGCTGTCAGCACAGAGCCCTGAGCCTGCTTTGGATTCTGTGTGTGTGTGTGTGTGTGTGTGTGTGTGTGTGTGTGTGTGTGTGTGTGTCTGTGTGTGTGTGTGTCTGTGTGTGTCTGTGTCTGTGTGTCTGTGTGTCTGTGTCCCTGTGTGTCTGTGTGTGTCTTTGCCCCTCTCCCATTCATGTTCTCTCTCTCTCTGTCTGTCTCAAAAATAATAAATTAAACATTTTTTTTTAAAGTTTCTTTTAAAAGATATTTCGTAGCTCAGAGGAGAAAATTTTTTACTGGCATGAAAAATTTCTAGGTATAAATTAATGTATAGACATTTTGGGTTGGACTGCCATGAGTTGGGTTTCCAAAGAACTCCTATTCCTTAAATACATTGATCCATAGAGCAAATAGATCAAATCTTTGTTTAATAGCCACCTTAAAGAGTTTTAAAACAATGTCAAATAATTAATACAGTAGATAGAAACAAAATATGCTAACCAATAGTACTTAAATGACATAATTCAGGTAAAAAAATTTCCCGGAAGGAATACTATATATTGGTTCAGTTTTTAAAGTGCTTAATTAATAGGAAGTAAAGACTAATGCCCCAATATTTGTAAAATAATTTAAACTTTTCAAAAACTTTCACAAAATCCACTCAGTCACCATATACTGAATGACGACCCAATACATAAAATACCTTTATTAAGTACAATAAATAATTCTGACCTTGCTCTGTAGGAAATGGTTCTCCAAGTCCACCTTTTCAAATTGATCAGGTATCTTTTGACTGATATCGTTGAAATTAACTGGGAATCCCTCACAAACTTCCCAACTAAGAAAAGTAAAATATTTTAATTATTTTTGTTAAAATAAAATGTACTTAATTACAAAACTCTTTAATCTACTAGCATAATAACTTATGTATCTTATAATCTACTAGGGAGAGAAAAACAAATTTATAGTCCATAATCTTTTTAAACAGAAATTTGTAAAGTGTTTTGCTATCCATAACTGGAAAAGGGAGACTTTAAATTTGTATCTTGCAATTAATTTTGATACTGAGGAATTCCATGCCTAATTAATGCCTAATTAATTATTAATAGAACAGAGCAACAAAAAATTACTTTTAATTTTACAGAATCATTCATAGTGGGTACTATCTTCATTATTCAATTTTATTCTAAATACAATGGACTATGAATAGTAACATGTTTTTATACTTAGAATGGTTATGTCAAACACATTATTTTAGTGATTTTTAGACAGACTTAAGAGGCAGCACAGCCTAATGGGCACATGGACAAACCACATACTGAAGGAATGGGTTTCATTCTTACTTCACCCAAATCACTTATTTTAAAAGGAAACCAATCCTAACTCTAAAGAAATTATCTGGCAAAACACTGATATGTTAAGATTCATGACATAGCATGTTATTCAACAGAAACCAGTTCTGGGACTGGTAATAGTATTTTTTTTCAATACCCAGAGAATTATAAATTAGAGTATGATTATTAAGATTTCAAATGATGCACATTAGAGTATAGAAAGAAAATTCAAATGGAATCCAAAAATTATGTATATTGTCTTCAAATACATTTGCTTTCAGTAAAGGCAGTTTCATATTGTTATGCTTTGTGACCTACATCTAACTTAAAAACCACTCAATAAAACAGTACCCATTTTATCCAAGGAAGGAAATTACGGAGAAATACGTGAATTAAAAATTAAACTCTTGCTAAAACTTGGAGGGAAAGGGTCTGGTCAAGTTTAGTAGCTTGGGGAAAGATTGGGACACAAGAAATAAATCTTATATATGGAAATGCTTACAAAAAGAAATGCTGATAAGTTATCTTCTATCTATAAAGAAAAAAAAAAAGAAGAAAAAACAGATTCTAATCTTGCCTGGAAAGTGCAGGCAATCACTAGGGGACAGAGTTGTTTAAACAACCAAAGAAGACCAAAGAATTCATCTTTATAGAAATGTTTAGCAACAGGTTGACACTATAGCTCATCAGACTGCTTTTGCCTCTCTGGATTTTTCCTCTACAGCCTTTTCACTTGTATACTGAGGAAGATTATAATTTGTTAAAATACAAAATATTAAATATAGATGGGACCTTACAGAAAGATCACCTAATCCAACACACTATCAGTGTCTATTACAATAGCCACTAGCCATATATAACCTATTTAAATTAGAATCAGAATAATTTAGCTGCACCTGGGTGGCTCAATCAGTTAAGCATAGGACTCTTGGTTATGGCTCAGGTCATGATCTCATGGTTTGTGGAATCAAGCCCCATATCAGGCTCTGCCCTGACAGCATGGAGCCTGCTTGGGATTCTCTCCCTTCTCTCTCCTCTTTCTCTGCCCCTCCTCCTTCTCAAAATAAACATTTTTAATGTTTATTTAGTATAATTTAAGCAAAATAAAAACTCAATTACTCAGTCACATTAATCATATTTTTAGTGCTCAATAGTTATAACATATGCTTCTATCATCATAGAAAGTTCTACTGAACAGTGCTAACAGTGGGTAAGTCCTCAGTTCTTTTTTTTTAATGATATTTATTTATTTGGAGAGACAGCATAAACAGGGAAAGGGAAGAGAGAGAGGGGGAGAGAGAGTAAGTACCAAGCAGGCTGCTCACTGCCAGCACAGAGCCCAATGTGGGGCTCAGTCACACAAAACACGAGATCATGGCCTGAGCCAAAATAAAGAATCTGTCACCCAACCAACTGAGCCACCCAGAGAGGCCAAGCCCACAGTTCTTAAAGAAGACAATTTGGGTTAGAATCCTGACTGTATCATGTACCAGTATGTGAATGGACAAATTACTCTGTCCCTCTGTGCCTCAGTTTCTGTCTCTATAAAATGGAATAATAATGAGATAAGGTAATGATGGGATTAAAATAATTGTTTTGAGGATGAAATAAATCCTTACCCAATTCATCTAGAATTGGGTACAGCCAACACTTAGTAAGTACTGGGTTTTATTATTTATAGATAAGAAGCCGACAACCATCCGCTCACATACAATCATGAGCAGAGATGGGGCTAGAAGCTCAAATCTTCTAACTCCTATTTTGCTACCACCCCACCAATTTTCTAGCATATTGCTTCTGTTATCATCATCAAATGAGATGCTTAAATATGAACACTCCTACAAGAAAACATATTATTTAATATTTTAATGATTCCACTCAAAACTCTTCATTTAGAAAGAACCACTAAAAACAGTTTTTACATTTCAAATAAAATTGTTACCTCTGCAAAGCAGAAACTATAGTCCGCTCATTGCTTCATACAGTTTTATAAAACTTAAGAAAAGTTACTAATAAGTCTTTATAGACACTAGCTCAGTACATCATGAAATAAGTCAATAAAATACACAATTGTTTATGAAGACAATTAAAGAACATCTTTCAGCGTTTCAATCTCTCACTCTGGAAAATTAGAATTACATAATTGAGATTACTTTAACCAAGCACATGTTACTTTACTTGTCACATCCAGGTAGCAGAACAACATTAGGATCCAAGAAGGTTTTATATGCAACTGTAATGCCCTCTCTGTCAAATGCAGTCACCTGATCAAAGGTCAGACCCAAAACAGGGTTTAGTGGAGATCTGAAAAATGGAAAAAAAAATCAAAGTGATCAAATTATACAAACACTGAAATTTGAGCACAAATAAAAAATAAACCTATAAAAACAGTGAGTATTAAAGTCAGGAAATTAGTGAATTTCCTATTATAAAACACTATAGTTGATATTTTATACTAATACCTGAAATGCACATTTTAGTTTATTTGGCTGATTGATAATATGTCAAGGATAGTTGCAATACATATAATTTTAAAAAATAATTTCAATACTAAAAGCAAAGTATTTAGTTGAGAAAAACAAGCAACTGTCATTCATACAATGCAATACACTTAATATTCTCTGGAGCTGATAATTAAATGAATTCTTAATATTTGGCTATAAACTACTATTCTTTGTAAGCTCACTAAATGCTAGGCTGATTTCATTTTTCATATTACAAACTGTTAGGTATTTTGTTTTAGATTAATTAAATTATATGAGAATTAAAATCAAATGAGAAACGTCTTAAATAAAAACAATGGCAACCGGCATTATGTTATCTATGAGCCATTTTTGTCTAAACTGGTGACAAAGACTTGATATTTAACTTTATAATTATAGGACTCAACCACATCACCTGTGTAGCGCTGTCAAAAAAAATTTTAATTGAAGCTAATCATGAGAGAATAGTGCCTGAACTCTTTAAAAATTTTCAATGTCATGAAAAGTAAAACAAAGGTGAGAGAATATTCCAGATTAAAGAGAACTAAAGAAAATAACTATATGCAATACATGAATCTTAATTGGATCCTGGACTACAAAAAACTCTGAAGCACATTTTGGGTAGATTAAACATAGATTGTAAATTAGGTGATATTACATTATTGTGGACTGTGCTAGATATTATGATGTGGTGACATAAAAGAATGTCCTACTATTCTTCAGTTACATGACAGGGAGCATTTATAGTGAAACTTTAATGATTGTCTGGAAGTAATCTCAAACCTCTCAAAAGAGAGAGAAGGGAGATATAAGAGGTAAAACTAACATGGCAGCGTTTTAAACTTGTGAACCCAGGTGAAGAATATATAGATATTCATTGTACTGTTTTCAAGTTTTCTGTAGATGGGGAATCTTGTCCAAAATAAAAATTGGGAGAGAAATAATTACAAGACTCAAAATAAAAGCAGATATTGGCAAAATCATCTTTTTATAAATGAATAAACCAATTCCACATATCAATATATATTAGGCACATTAGAATCACTGTCTAAAAATGAATAACATTTACTTAGTACATATTGCACATTGTATCAACATATTTTAAACTGGACCTAGGAAATAACTTTTAGACATAAATTTTAGAAATTCCAATAGTAGCAAAATGCTATAATGGTTCCCTAGTGCTTTATATTGGGAACGGAACCAGAAAAAAATATTATCCTATTAAAATAACAATGACATATAAGCAATATACACTTATGAATTCTTCCAGCTACAATCCCCAGGTGATTTTAGGATATTCTAGATACTTAGCATTTTACTAGTTATTCTATAAATATGATCTAATTAACCAAGAATAAGTGTGGTGGTTGATCTTATTAAAATTACAAGCATCATTAGAAACATCAAAATTAGTCATTGTTTTCATTTTGATATACTACTTAAGAAGAAATTATTAGACATACATTTTATTAAAGCCTTTCCTTGTAATTGGAAGAGCTTGCTAAATTATTCAAGAATCCTTGCAGCTGTAAAATTCATTGCTGTTCTACCATTGTAAAAACAATTCTTAAATGTAGTTAAATTATATTTTGAAACCTGTCTATGGAAGGAAACATCATTCCTTACATATATTTTTAATTCTATAAATTACGCAGCATAAGAAATTATTAAGCAATTTAATTTTACTCTACTGGGAAAGAAGAAACAAAATTTCATAATATGCTACCCACAATTAATGCAGCCAACTTCTTCCAAAACCTTCATGAATTTCTGAGTAGATTTATTTCAGTATATGAAATTTTGACTATTAGAATATATAGCAAATCCAATCAGCTCCTAGTATATCTATGCTATTTTCATTATAATTAATATATGATCAATTATATCTGATAGGCAAAAGTATTTTTCTCTATTTACCTTATTCAAATAAATAAAAGCTTAAAATTTTTTTAAATAGGCAGAAAAGTATGTTTAAGTTTCCTGACAAGCAGTTTCAGGGTTCATCTGGATGTGTCCTGTCAAAATATGCATAAATTTTAAGATATTCCACACAACAGCCCAGCTCATCAGTGCCTATAGGCTGCAGCCTTTTTCTTTTCCCAGAAACACAGATAATTTTATGCAGGAATTTACCAATCTACAAAAATTTACACAATGCTCAGCAATAACCAGTAATTATTGTGGGATAATGTAAGGCACTTTTGAGGAATATAACTTTGATAGGATAGGGCTTACAAGCTTTACCAATTTATCTTTAGCTGTCCTGTCATTGGTGCTTAAAAGGTTAAGACTTTATTTGTGAAAACATAGAGAGAGAGGGGGGAATCATGTTGTCTACAGCTTCATAAATCTTGCTTAAGATCCTTTTCAATTACCATCCATTTCTCCTTTAAAAAGGGACAAAAAAATAGAGGAGTGGAAGCAGGTCAGGGCAGTGTGCGACAATGACAGTGTGATGGGCTTGGGCCCCCCGTGGCGTTTCCATCTGCTATCATTAAGGTGACTACTCAGACATGAACAAATCCCACTTGCTGTGCTGACAGGCAGACTTCAAGAACTATGACAAGGCATTAAGACAGAAAGTCAGAGAGACAGAGAAAGAGAAAGAGAGAGAGGAGAGAGAGAGAGGGATGTCATATCTCACAAACTATACTGCTTCACAAGAAACACCCTGGAAATTTTATTGGAATACAGAATTTCATAAAACAATCACAAAGGGTACTACTTGGCTTCTCAACTCTCCTTTTAAATTAGCTTGCCCCTGGATAGATTGAGGACAGACAGAAAATAAACACCTTGATCCTACCTGTATGCTTTACCGTAAGAGACCCAAATTTTTTGTTCATTCTTCAGCAAAAGTGGATTCTTAATTTCTTGGCCGTGCTCATCAAAAAGCCAGATTGAAGAAAAATTGAGGCCTGGTGGGCTGATGGGAGATCCTTGAAGCCTCTGATGAATCTTGAGAAGTAACTGGTGGTAGGAAAAAATAATGAAGAAGAAGAAGAAAAAGAAGAAATGATATAAAATGCGAACATCTATAATAAACTGTCTGTACTCCGTAACAAATGAATCCAAACAAATGATAATTAAATTCATATAGAATGTTAAAAGAAGTGTGAAATGATGGCAATATTTAGCTCAGTGTAAAGTAACAAAATGAGCATGGGCTTTTAACCAGCAGGGGGTGCCACAGGCTTGTGATTGAGCTCTGACCCTTTGGCACGGGGACTGAAAGCAGATGTGACAGTCTTACAGAAAGAGCAGTTAGCTTCTACACATGGTAACAGTCCTCTTTGATAAGGGTTATGCTTTTCTTGTGTGAACTACACATTTTGTTAGGCTCCTTCCAGAGCATGTTCAAGTTTTACAACCAGCAACCTCCCCGTCCCTAACTAACCTCAGGTAACCACTGGTAGAACAATTTACCACTTACAGGATTACAGAAATAAACATGATTTTCAGCCTATGTTGATTCACTTAGACGAACTTTTGAATGTAGTTTAATCAAGAGGCTTTCAAAGGCTTGTGAGCTGCTTCAATAATGAAAATGTTTCCAAGTTGTGAGTAAGCTATAATTGAAATGTGAAGTAGGAAATGCTCCCATTTAATATTCTAAATAATAACATTGTTAATGTTTGCTTCTCTCTTACACTCAGGGTTGCTAAATTATCAAGATATTTCTATTTTAAAGCACATTTTAAATGAAAGTAATTTTAACTGAACTATGTTGCATATGGAATTTTAAAGGACATTTTTCCTTATCTGTCAACTTTGTTTGAATGTTTAGGTCTCTGCTCTTTCCTGCTTTGCACCCCACACTATCCATCACTCTGTTCCCCCTGGAGCCTTCTGTCACTGCACCCTTTTCTTCTCTCCCTTGTCGATTCTTACGTCTCTCAATTTCTTGTTACTCTGTAATCTCGGCAGGGATGCAGATATATTTGTGGCCTTTTCTGGCCTAGCTGCTATTCAGGGTGCTTTTTTGGCTCCTTCTATTAATTCCCATTGAAGGTATTTTGAGAAGCTAAATGCCAAAGCTTAGAGGAAAGAAGACAAAGTTGTGATCCTGTCGTATACTTCATGTTTCCTCACCTATTGGCTATAAACTCTTGTTCGGGTAAAATATTTTCTTTGATCAGCAACTATAATTATAGAACACCTAAGACTTAAGCTTTGTTGTAATTAGAGATAAATAACCATATTTCTAACCTCATCATCTCTACCTTGTTTTCATTCACCTCTATGTTGACCATATTTTCACCCTTAAGCATTAGAAAGGCTGAAAACAATGAAATATTTTTTATTTCATTAAAGTTAATGTTTCTCATCCAGCCTAACCAAGTCCTTTGAATTAAAAATAATGATTACTATGCTCTTTAGGAGTATATTAGGGAAGATCCTAGTACAGCAAAAATCTGTATTGTTTTTAGCTTTGTTCATTGAAACTGCAAACATATTTTGAATTCTATAGATTGTTTTTATGAAGCCCTACATTTATTTCTGTGTGATCTCAGACCATGAGCTTATTTTTTGTTGCATTGCTATTATTTCGGGAAATATGGAATGCTGATCATCTTTTAAATCACAGTGATTTTGCTTCACAGGCATCATCCTTTTTTGTAAAGGGGAGAGATATAAAGATTTAAGGCCTGATTCAAGAAAGAAATGTGTGCACAGAGGATAGGGGTATGTGGCAGGAGGATATGAATACCTGACCACTTAACCAAATTCATTTTCACAGTCTCTATTTTCTCAACTGAATTTTAGGTGTTCAAAGATGAGCATTCAAGAGTCTACAGGAGGTCAGGGCCTCAGTTCCTTTCATCTCTAGGTCATTGGCTAGGGCAGGGTTATGGCAACCAAAAGTTGTGATAATCCTCACCCAGTTATCTTTAAAGCTATCATCACCAGGCCTTTATGAGACAAGAATTTGTTCAAGGACCTGAAAAGAGTGTGAAACATCTTAGGCTAATGATTGAGACAAGTGCACACCAAGGGAACAGGCATTCTTGGATACCACAAGGGAATCTCCCTAACAAAGAGCTTTATCCCCTCAGATTTATTTGCATATAAAAGCAAAGCATAGGTCAATTTCAATATGCCATAAGCCAACACAAAAACTTTCTCTGAAATAATATGTTCCTGTATAAGATAACATAAATACTGATTTCAGTTTTAATGTAAACCAAAAAGTAAAATTTTCTAATACAAATAAGAGGGAAAGTAGAGGATTCTAGGAAGGTTTTTATACAATGGTGATTTATATATTAGAAATGTGATGTTATAAAGAAACCAACCAAGGCTCTTGATCCTTCTCTCTCTAATCAGTCAAGGTAGCTATCTCTTCTGGGTCCAGCCAATGATCAGATCAGATGAAAATCTCCTAATTCTGTACAACTCTTGTGATTGACTGTAAAGGCCAGGTAAAGGATACCACCAAGGAGAGGTTAAGTCTGAGGGTGCTGAACTGAAGGGAAAGGAGCAAGTTTATAAACAAAGGCCAAGGAATAGAGACCAAAACATTGGTATATGCTGGGGTGCATAACCCCAATTTGTAAAGAACAGGGTATTCAGTGTCCTTTTATTTAAGACAAAGATCCAAAATAAAGACCCTGTTCATATTGGTTCTGCCTGAGAAACATCCCAAATGTCTGAAAAATAAGCAAAGGTAAGAGTGCCTAAGATAAACCATCTGGACGTGCTCACAACGACCCATAGGAGAAGACTAACTATATGTTAGTTAATTAGGGCCTAGGGCTTGCAAATACCTCAACCCAGAACATACCCTCCACTGAATATCATGTCACTTCTTTTCAAAGTGTAAACAAGAGGGCAATCTCAGAGTCCAGTGTAGACAAATCTCCAATTACAGGCATAATGAAGGTTAAGATGCTGTTAAGTATGAG
Source organism: Proteles cristata cristata (assembly GCA_017311185.1). Taxonomy (NCBI): domain Eukaryota; kingdom Metazoa; phylum Chordata; class Mammalia; order Carnivora; family Hyaenidae; genus Proteles; species Proteles cristata. Next base: position 847,946 of record JAESUZ010000555.1, read on the forward strand.
ACCAAGAGTTAATGCTGTTCTAAAGCTGAGAGCCTACGAAATTCAAAGTCAAGCTTGAGACTATCAGTCTTTACAGAGCAGCAAATGATTAATCTTCCCCAAAACAATGTAATTGTCTAAATTAACTAAAAGTAGCTTGAGGGATATATAGTCAAAAACAGCCAGTCCGTAAACTCACGTTTTCCATCATATCACCAGTTTGAGTTGGGCTATTGGACTCCAGGTCTTTTTTGCTGATAAAAATAGAGATCTCTCCAGTGTCTTTACCATTTTCAAATATCTGAAAAATAAGCACATTCAAAATTAAAAATAAATACATGCACATACACATTCGTGCATATGTTCATACATACATATATAAAGGTAAGCCATCCTGGATTTGCACGGTATGGTATCGACTGACAGTCATGAATATGGGAACTGTGCAAGGCAAGGACTGCCTCTATGAACATGTGCAGGTAACTGGCAACGAAAATCAACAGGACTAGAACAGTATAAGAAAGTCCTTTGCTGCTCCTTTCAATTTCAGTGTCTTTAACCTGACTGGCATTCCCTACCATTTTAAAATAGAAGGAAACGTGGACATTAAAGGAGAAATCTGACTGACTGCGCTGGATGCTTAAATGGAACAAGCACCAGAGAAAGTCAGTCAGCAACAAATTAACTACTCTACTTAATTCTTTTGAAAAACATAAAGCCACAAGTTACATGAGGGATCTATGATTCATATTTAAAATACATAAGTGTTCATGGGGTGCCTGGCTGGCTCAGTCAGCAGAGCATGTGACACATGATCTTGGGGTTGGGAGTTCAAGCCCCATGTTGGGTGTAGAGATTACTTAAAAATAAAGTCTTTAAAAACATAAAAGTGATGAAATATATTAGTGTTCAGCTCATCTTCTGACTTACTAAAAGGAAATTCAACCTGACAGATTTATTGCATAACAGTACGATGAAAGCCATCCATTTAAAGTGCACACATGCAACAAGTTGTTGAGAACAGAGATCAAATTCTTAGCATTGCATTATGCAACACTTACTGGGGGGGAAAAGCCAGCAAATGTTCTGGTAGAAGGGGAGATCCACCAGAATGAACACCATCCTCTGACCATGTTAAGGACCCACATGGGATGTGCCAATCCATTCACCAGGCTATTAAGAATAGAAGCAGGCCGAGGGAGGCCTGATGAATAATTTAAATACTTGCTTATTGTATTTTTTCTCTAAATTTCAATTCTTCCCTTTCTGATACACCTATCACATCAGAGTAGTCATTTTATCTCTAGTGCTATTTCCAGAGAAGATAATTTAGGAAAATACCTTATTTAAAAAGAAAGAAAACCTTTCGTTTTCCTTTTGAGACAGTTTTGAGAGTTATTTAATTTGTCCTAGCCTGTTTTGGGAAATAATGTGAATCAATAGCTTCCTTAGGCTTTAGCAAAAAAAAAAAAAAAATTTTTTTTAAAGAGTAATAATGTTCAAGAATCGTGGTGTCTTTTCTACTCAGTACTTTTCATTGTGCTGACAGTCCAATGGAGATAAAGCAGCTGTCAGCCTTGGTACATTGAAATCCCACACCCTATAGCATTTTTTGCTCACAGGGATTTTTTAAAACTTCTTTTCTGAGTACATACACAATTCTGAACAAGAAATCTCTCTACTTTTGCAAGGAACTTTGTAAACTCAACAGCTGCCTACAAACCTACAGGAAATAATGTGGGTGGAGAATCTTACTCTTCCAAAAATCTCTTCAGGGCTCTAACCTGGAACAGAGATTTTAAACAATAGCGACATTTAGCAAAGATAGTCTCAGTTCTGGGTGTCATGCATTCTGCAAGGTTAGTGTTGACAAAAGTTCAGTTTGGGGGACTTACTGACATTCCTTTGTCAAGACTTGCTAGACTTGAAATCAGAGTGCAGAAAATTATGCTCTAGAAAACAGTTAACTGCCAAACTGAGAAAGCAAATAGGAGTTGGCCAACAGTAAGACTTCATTAGCTCACTGCTTTCTTTACTACCAGTTAAGAAGTCTGTTCTTCTAGGTCCAGAAGTATAAAAAATATAAAAAATAAGAAAATAAAGGCTCTAGTCTCCAAAATCTCTATAAAGACATTTTTAAAAAAAGATCTCTTAGGGTTTAAGTAAAAGTTTAGATGTTTAAATGAAAGTAGCCTTTTACACCAATTTATAAACACTAAAAAGCCCACACACAGCCCGCCATTAGTCGGTTGTGTAATGTATTATTCTCTGTATTTTTACAAAAACTAAAAATTCCCCAAGCTGAAATGTTATGAGATTCTGCTTTTCCTAAGGCCCACCTCTCATTTTTAAGGTCTTTATTACTATGCCCTTTTTTTTTTTAAATCCAATTATTACATTTTTTTCTTCCTTTGCATGAGAAGTATTTTTACTTCTATTGTCCAATGTTTAAACAAAGATAGCTTTCTAAGAAGAGTTTCTGTGATTGACTAGATATAGAAAATTTTAAAAATAAGAAAAATCTACTTTTATTTTCCTGCTGCCTGATCCATGGCTTAAGAAACACCGACCGCTGGATTGGCTTCCCAGTGGCTCTCTGCATGGCCTCACCTCTTGACAGCTCTAAAATTAAATTCCTACCCTTGGAGTGGGATGATGGAAAAAGCTAGCTGAGGTGAGTCTTGGGCCCTAAGGAGAAAGATAATAGAACCTTTAAAAGGAAAAAAAGTGATCCAGATCCTCTTGAAAGGCATAGTAGCTAATGACTACTGAAGAAAATACCTATGAATAAGAATTTACCTCTGTGAATAGTTACAACAAGTAAAAAGTTTTAAGGAGTGTTTTCCATGAACTAGTCTTTTTACTTTCCTTCATGTTCGTATTAACTTTTATTAAGCAGGATTAAATTAGATTAACACCAATGTTTTCCTTTTTTAAAGTTTATTTATTTATTTTGAGAGAGAGAGTGTGTGTGCATGCAGTGTGCGGGTTGGGTAGGGGCAGAGGGAGGGAAAGAGAAAATCTTAAGCAGGCCCCATGCTCAGGACAGAACCCATGTGGGGCTGGATCCCATGACCCTGGGATCATTACCTGACCTGAAATCAAGAGTTGGTCAATCAACCAACTGAGCCACCCAGGTGTCCCACACCAATGTTTTATTGTAATATTGTTGATCAATTTATTCACTCAACAAATATTTACTGAGTACCTAACATGTGCCAAGCACTGCTCATGTGCTTAAGATATACCAGTGAGCTAAGATTCCTGCTTTTAAGGAATAGAACAAGTAAGTAAATCACAAAGGATGATCATGGTACATTCAGGTCCTGTAAATGCTAATTGTTCATTCTTTCTGTTAAGGAAGGCCCACCAAATTGTATAAATTGGGTGGACCTTCAATACAATTTGTGGGGCTTTTAACAAAAAGAATGCAAAATTACAAATGTAAAACTAGATAAAAGATATTCACTTAAAATGAGAGAAAAAAAATCACAACAATTTACACACACTAAAAAGCTCACACACAGTAAAAACCACTGCAAAATATTTCCATTAATTAACTTTCCAATACACATATTTTGGCTGAATTGATCATCTCTTCATATTGTCACCTGGTAAAATTTTCTAGAAGGCAAATAGAAAGATGATTCTTCCCTCTAGTATGGTTATTCAAAAAATGTTCTTTGATTAGAAAAATCTCTCAGCTTCACAACTTTGTTGGTCATTTCATAAATATGTTTAGGGTTGATGTCGAATTCTGGAAGACCTTGATCAAACTTTAAAATATGAACTATAAAATATGGAAGAATTTCCTACAAAGAGTTGGCTTTATTATTTTCACACCATGTTTCTCCTCCACCACCCATACACTTTTGACGTCAAGCACTCTAGTCCATAGTCAGAAAGCAATACACTCTATGGTCAGCGGTAGTAGCCATCTTTCTGGTAGCTCTTTCCATATCAGAATGGCTAGTGCTAACTTAACCATACAGAAAGTGACTGCAAAATACTAATTACATTCCACTACACTTAAACTAAATGTATCCCCACTCAGTTTCTCCCAGCCAGACCTCAAAAATGCCTGTTGCCACTTCAACACTACTTGTAAAGGGGAACTCTTGACAGAGAGGAAGTTGGAATAGAAACAGACAATGGTCTCAGCCAATTACAATTAAAATATATTTGTAAATTTTAACAGAAACATGTGGCCATGTGCACTCATTGCTAGTGTTTCTACCAGGGTTGTTGGGTTTTTTTTTTGTTTTTAATTTTAATTAATTTTAATTTTTTTACAGTTTATTTATTTTTGAGACAGAGAGAGACAGAGCACAAGCAGGGGAGGGGCAGAGAAAGAGGGATACACAGAATCTGAAACAGGCTCCAGGCTCTGAGCTGTCAGCACAGAACCCGATGCAGAGCTTGAACCCACGAACTGCGAGATCACGACCTGAGCCGAAGTCGGATGCTTAACTGACTGAGCCACTCAGGGGCCCTCTTCCAGGGTTTTCAAAGGGGCCTACACAGAGGAGGAACCCTGAAGCTTAAGTTTCATTATAATTTTATGGTGAATGCACCTCTGAGAGTGCTTCTAATAAAGGGAAGGGGACATAAAGTCTGGGATTTGGGAGGGCAAATGGTATAGTGAACACTATATGAAGCAGGTGACCAGAACAAGCCTTCAAGAGAGGAAAGATTTGGGTCAAGGCTTGACGGAGAGAGAGTTAACCAAGCAGATAGGCTGGGAGAAGAGCACTGCAGGCAAAGGGAACTGCTTGAGCAAAGAAACTATGGCAGGGATGTGTCCAATATGTTCTGGGAACTGCAAGAAGACTGGTGTTATTGGAGCAGAGTGATAAGAGAGTGAGAGTAAGTAACAAGAAGTCAGAGGGTTAAGGGATTGGCAGAAACTCTTTGGAAGGTTTGGAACAGAGCAAAAACAAGATCTAACTTAAAAGGATCATTGAGGCTGCTGGGAGGAGAGTAGACTAAGGAGAGCAAATAGTAATCTGAAGGGTGGATGGATGATGGTGGTTCAAACCAGAATAGTAACAATGGACGTGGTAAGAAATGGTCCATTTCTCTTGTTCATTCCTGAGTAATTTTACTTGCTCATTTTTGTATTAGCAGGGTTGCGAAAGAAAATTTGTTGTTAGGCTAATATTCCTGAATATGATGCCTGTGTCTACAGACATTAACCAAACTAAATGTAACTGTTCATATGTATTGTTTGTGAAGGCATAAAAATACCAATGAAGTAGTAAAAGAATTTTATTTACTGTGAAGATTTCATAGAGACAGTGACTTTAAAAATCTTCAACTTTATGAGGAATGATGACCTGAATGAATTTGGATCTAATGTGGTTCTTTGATAGGTTTGCTTAGCATCATTATTTTTTCCAGCATCATCTATCATATCTATTTAAGGACTTGTATAAGGCCTAGTTCAGTGCCATTATCCAGCCTTTAATACTATAAGTCTGGTTAAGAGCTAGCTGTGTTGGGAACAGCAGGTTCCCAAACTCTCCATAACTGCTGGGCAGACCACCCAGGAGGCTCTTCTGTGCGTGAGTAGAAGGCCAAACACCTAAGCTTCAAAATACCTCAGGATACAATGCTGTCAAGAGGCAATAATAAGAAAATGACACTGCAGTGTGTCGCCAAAAGTTGGGAGGCTGTACAGTAACAGGATTTATTCTTAGAGGTCCAGTGAAGAAAAGGAATATAAAACAGCCACGCAAAAGTACTTGGCATATTTCAGTGGCTATAATTACATATGTTGAAACAAGATTAACTTACCCACTGGCTTAAGTTGTGATCTCCAGGATGCAGATCTGAGACCAAGATTTACTCATAGGAAGTTGACTGGGGAGCCTCTGGGAAGCAACACTGGTGAGGGAGTGAGGAAAGCAGGAGCTGGCAGGTGAAGGCGAGTGTGATGCAGTTGCAACAGAGGCCTCTGGTGGGAGCCCTAGAGCTGGAATGGCCGGCCCTGCAGATTCGTCCAGAATTGAGGCAAGGGAGCCATGCCTTTGCTCTGTGCATGAACCTGAGGTTGGCTGCATGTTGCTCTCAGGATGAGGGCCTAGTATTGGGAGAAGTAGCTCCTTTACACAGAGGGAAACTGCCCAATAAGGATATAGCTGTGGCATCTGAAGGGTGGATATCTCAGTCCCGAAGAGGGGACTCTGGCGGTGTGACACGGCACCCATTACACACACGCATGGCAATCCGGAGTGCTTGGTACAGTCACACAGAAATCACTCAGTATTCAAAGCAACTGCCCATTTCACAGGGAAGTCTCGCAAAGGTTAGATGACTTGGGCGGGGCAATTCCACTCATAAGGGGTAAGGAGATCTTTAGAAATCAAGTCCTATAGTGTTTTAAATTATAAATATCAAAGTTCACTCTTCTATCTAGGTATTAGGAAGTATAATAATATGAAACTTAGTATGAAAAAGTTTAAGGGCACAGAAAAGTATTTTATAGTAAAGGTTTTTTTTAACCTAAGTCAAAGAAAATGAAAATTAAATATTTGTCTTATGTAAGAAGCTAGTTAGTCATGAAAAAAATCTTAATCCAATCAGAATTAAAAGTCACCTTTGGAGCTAGAAAATCAACTCAAACTGAATTAACATTATATGTACCTTAAATCAAATAAATGTACTGTTATGTTCCATTTTTATAGACTTACCAGATAATTTTTAGGACATTTGCATTTTCTAAAATGTATATTATAAATCAAACAGTAAATATGTCTATTCAGATATTCAGATAAACTGATAATCACAAAGCAAATATTAAAATTATGGGATTCAGGCAATGAAAGCTTAATAATGATTTAGTATATTTATACTACATATAATAAAAAGTGTTTTAATGCCTAACAGCTGTCTTTAACTGGTATTTCACAAGTGATGAGCCAATATGTTTAGTCCTAGGAAATGAATATGTACTTAAGTGAAAATAAATTATATAATTGCTAAACTTTATCAATCTCAATGGTATCTAGACCAAAAATCAAATAACATATTTAATCCCAGAAAAGAGATACGTAAGAAAAGAATTCATTTTAAAAGAGATGTTTTAGGGGCACCTAGGTGGTTCAGTCAGCTAAGCCTCTAACTTTTGTTCAGGTCACCATCCTGTGGTTCATGAGTTCGAGTCCTGTGTCTAGCTCTGTGCTGACAGCTGGGAGCCTGGAGGCTGCTTTGGATTCTGTCTCCCTCTCTCTCTGCCTGTCCCTCCCCTGCTGGTGTGCTCTCTCTCTCTCTCTCTCTCTCTCTTTCAAATAAACAAACATTAAAAAGAGAGAGAGAGACATTTTAAATTTCCTCTATAAATTGTAGCAGAGCCCACCATTTGGAAAGTGTAAATCAGGTACCTGCCTATGGAGTAAGATTTTAGGTGAAGGCTAAAAGATACTAACCACAAAAATATCTCTCCCACCAGCTTGTCAATACTTGAAATTCCAGTTAGAGACTTTTTCCTTTGTCATAACTAAAATACCTCAAAGGAAATGATATTCAGCCTTATAGGTTGTTGATCCTTTGAAGCTGTGATTTTCAGTCTCTGCTCTTTGGAATCCCTCAGCAAACTTGGGGTGGGGCTGGCGAATAGAGGACAACAGTGGGGGTCTGTGGTCCCAAGTGGGAGATCAAACCTAATGAGAGTCTGTGGAGGCAGCACCATCTGGTTTCAAATGGAGTGAATCCTACTTTCATTTACATAGTAGACTCCAAAATAGAATTTTTGTCTAAGAAAAATATTTTTTAAAAATCATCTTAGAATGTAAGAAAGTGCAGTAATATTGATAATATTCATTATTATTTATGTGATAATATTCACTGTGAGTTGGACTAACATAGATGTCAGTGGGTAATCCAGGGGATGGGAGCATATGTAGGGAGAGAATCTCAATGACTTGAGCATCTCAAACACTCTGTGAAAAAGCTAATTGAGAGGTAAAAAAGTACTTTTTTCAAAAGAATAAATCTTGAAAAAAGGTGGTAAGTGAGAGCATGGGGTACCTGACCATCTGAATTGGGGGTTGGGAGGTAGGGGTGAAAGAATTGCCAACAGGCTGAGGATGGAGAACCTGCAAAATGGCCCTCAGAGTCTTGACAGTTAAGCTGGGAGTGGGCCCACATTCCCTCTTTCAATGCATTTAAAGTCATATTTCATCATGAGGTGTGTGGTTGGCTCGGTTGAACAGCCAGCTTAGGCTCAGGTCATGATCTCTCAGTTTGTGAGTTCGAGTCCCACAATGGGTTTGCTACTATCACTGTAGAAACTGCTTTACATCTTCTGTTCCCCTCTCTCTGCCCCTCCCCCCTTTGCACTTTCTCAAAAATAAACATTTAAAATATTTTTTAAATAAAGTCACATTTCATTGTTTTGTTACAATATTTTTTCAAAGAGCTTCTCTCCCATCCCATTTTTCTGTGTCTATTAAAGAAAGTAAAATTTTCAAAACAAGGTGATGGGTCTTATAAAAAGATTTTCTTTGTATCCAATTACAATTCTCACTAAGTTCAAGATAAGAAAATGTTCAAAATTATCTAGATGACAGCGGCAAGACAAATTTGTTTGCCTGTCATGTCCCAAGCTAAGGAATTTCAATAAGCCCTTTATACATGAGGATGTTTCAAGAATAAATGAAATAAGGATTTCACTTTGTCTAAATTAATTTAGTGCCTAAAATTATATTTAATTGAGATTAAAATATCAGGTATGTAAGTCCTGTCAGTAGTTGGGTATAATATGATATATGTCAGAGTTTAGTAAATAAAAGTTTTTGAAAGTTCCTGGGCTCAACATATTCCTTTTCCAAGAAAATAAGGCCTTTTTAAATGAGAAAAACAGCCACACCCCCCAAATTCTATTTTATTGGTGGGAAATGAATACTTTAATATTAAAAATGAGCTAAATCATCAGACATACCCAAATTCTCAGTCTCAGAGATCATATTCTCATCTTTATATAGAGTATATGTTTTTAATGCTACTCAGTTTCTTTTTTTTAATATATTAACTATGCCTGTAAATTTAATTTTCCCCTTAATGTTAATAAGTACCCTGGGTAACTAAACCTATACAGAAGTTTACCATATTTGGCAGTACATTTTTAACTTAATAAATAATCCATTTTTTATCATAAAACATTATTGGAAAAGTAAGTAGAATCTTAAGTAGGTGTAAATATATCACTTCATTTGCACTTACTAGAAAATCTGTATTCATTTCTATGTTCAAATGATGAATTGACACTTGATAATATTCATGGTGAGTTGGGCTAACATAGATGTCAGTGGGTATTCCAGGGGATGGAAGCATATGTAGGAAGAGAATCTCAATGACTTGAGCATCTCAAATACTCTGTGAAAAAGCTAATTGAGAGGTAAAAACAAATTAACTGCTATGGAGAAGGACAATCTCCCCAAGAGAGAGAGCGTGCCTACAGCAGTAAGGTTCAGTGGTTGCATTTAGTCCGGGTAACTGCTGGGACAGTAATCCAGCTCTGGCCTGTGGACTTTCCCTGCTGACTGCCCACCTGGCAATTCTCTGGGCACCTTCAAGGCTGTCAGGACTGTGCAAGGAAAGCTAGTCTCATTACAACCAGCTCTGCATGGGAGCTGATGCCCCAACCAATTGCTCTTCCCTGATTTTGATACAGATGCAGTTTTTCTCTTCAGTGGTTTAGGAAGATACAATCTTCCTGCAGACAGATTTACACCTGGCTGCAGATGTCTGTCAGGAAATAGGCTGAGGTGAATACACTGGCATTCCGCCCCGCCAACAGTTGAAAGACGAAAGAGAGAGAGAAAAAGAGAGGAAGGGAAGGGAAAGAAAAGAAAGGGCAGGGAGGGAAGGGGAGGCAAGAGATGAGGATCGGAAGGGAAGGGAGAATGGAAAGGAGGATTCCTGAGAGGTTTCAGTGCCTCCTGCTAATAGTTACTTATCCCATGAAATGTTGGAAGGCCTTCATAGAATCTCAAGTTTCTTGCCTTTAAAAGGAGCAGTCCAACAGTTGCCTACTATGATAAAATCCACACATTAATTATCGCCATCACATTTTGCCCAACATTTAACGAATGTTCTTAAAATCATAACGATACCCTTGAATATCCTAATTTTGCCACTCTAGCCACAATTCCTTTGAAAATGAATGTCATCTTAGCATGTTTTAGTATTTGTACTTAATGCATATCCTAAATTTGTTTTTCTATTGTTTACTTTATTTTTTCTTAGATTTTTTTTTTAATTTTTAGGAGAGAGAGACAGCGTGAGCAGGGGGAGGGTCAGAGAGAGAGGGAGTCACAGACTGAAATAGGCTCCAGGCTCTGAGCTGGCAGTCAGCACAAAGCCCGACGCGGGGCTCGAACCCACGAACCGCGAGATCATGACCCAAGCGAAAGTCGGACGCTTAACCGACTAAGCCACCCAGGCGCCCCGCTATTGTTTACTTTAAATACTGTAGGAGAAATAACAGCAGTTCAGGGATTGCAAATAAATATATAGGAAAACTGGGTTAAACAGAAAGACAAAATGAAAGGATGTACAATGGAAATAAGAACATGATACACATGCAGTGATGAGACTATTCAAAAAAAAAAAAAATCTTGCCACTCTTTTATGGATAACCTCAGCTATCTCCTTCTATTCATTCATTTCATAGATTCCTAAATATTTAAATAAACTTTCTATTAATACATATGGTTAGAAAACTTTATCTTCTAAAAAATGACCACCAAATACAAGGTAAATCTCAAATGGATTTATATTGCTCTTGTGCCACTGGTAGAGCAAATTCCAAATTCAAATATCTAAATCCAAATTCAGATATACAAAGCATAGGAAAAGCTAGGAGGTATCACAGATAAAAGTTAGCATGTTATCTATTATCAAATTATCCCATTTTCCAGATACAAACAAGCTTATGAACTAGAATGATGAAGCTGTAGTAAAAAGGTTGAGAAAACCTACACATTAGTCTCATTGTCTTCAAAGGGTATCATATTGCTCTCTTCTATGAAAATAACCATGGGTATGGGTAACGAGCGTGTTTCAGGCGTCTCTGCATCTTCCCATAGTACCTAGCACAATGTCTTGCAGACAGAGTATGTACTTGCACTATTCATTTAAAATCATTTTTCTTTCTGTCACCAGTAGAATACAAAGTGTTAGATGCATATCATACTACCCAGAAGATGAACTAGGTGCTGTACAAAGATATTCTTTTAAAAGTAAATCTCCGGGAGTGTATGGGCGGCTCAGTCAGTTAAGCAACTGACTCTTTATTTGGCTCAGGTCATGATATCACAGATGGTGAGATCCAGCCCCATGTCAGGCTCTGCGCTGATAGCATGGAGCCTGCTTAAGATTCTCTCTCTCTCTCTTTCTGCCCCTCCCTTGTTCACGCGCCCTCTCTCCTCAAAATAAATTAATTAACTTTTTTAAAAATTGAAAAAATAAATCTCTGAATCATCCCTTTACCAAAGCTTAAATTTCTTTATGCTATAAGAGAATACTATAACCAAACAATACACAAATAGAAAGGCTAAAAATCCCCAAATCATAGCCACTTGAATCTTTTTGTTTGGTTTTGTTTTGGTTACTAAATTCCACCATACTTCCCTTGCTCACAACCAGAGTGGATTAGTGTAAGGTTAATGAAGACTTAAGTTACAGAACCCTTACTTGCTTCAGCCCATGAGCAACTAGAAGTTGCTGGGAGCTACAGAGTGTTATCAGTGAGGAAGGGAAGCCAACAACTCCCTAGCAATTAAGCGGTATTTCTATGTAAGTATTTCTGAGAAGCTGCCTAAAAAAGGTCTCAGAAGAAAGAATTTCCAATCCTCCATTAGTTCATCATGATGGGCTTTCTCATTCCAAATAAATATCCGCTTTAAGACTTCATTTTAAAGAAATTTCTCTCCCCCACCTTGTATAAGCTCTAGACCTCTACTGGCCGCAAATGGAAGACAACCCACAGAGCATTATTGACCAATTGTGTGTGAAAAGCACTAATTCTAGTGAAAAGACTTCCCTGTACCCATCATCCACTCATCCCCCAGTGCTGTCTCCCACCCACTCACACATCCCACACTCTTGCTCATCAATTCTCTGTCACAATCACACAACTTCTTTCTAGTTTTTCCACCCACGATTCCTTAAAGCTTTGCGAATACCATTTCCTATCAACCCTTTCTTTCCTTTTACCCCAGGAAAACACTAATATTTCTGACAGCATCTCCATGGGGACAAAGAAGAGGAGGAGTTGTAAGAAAGAACAAGACTGGAAAAGCAGAAGTCACTGAGCCATGGCTACAGCAGATGTTCTCAAAGTGGCTGGGGGTGGTGGCACTGACAGAGGATATAAGGTAAGTGAAGGTTTGGAATAGTAAAAAATTGCTCCAGAAACCTGAAGGACTTCATAAATTATGGTGCACATTCAGTGTGACTATTAAAGCTAAAAACAATAAGAAATTTCATCAACCTAAAAGGTGCCATTATGTGAAAGCAAGAGACTCTACTAGAATACGAAAAATGTGCACTGTTTTATGACTACATAGGGCAAATGAGTGCAAATGGAAATGATATGCAAAAGTGAGAATGGTCATATAACATATAATGTGATTATGGGTAATGTAACTTTTTCTTAAAACTCTCCTTAATGCTGTTATGTTATTTTCCTTTTTTTTTTTTTTTAAAACAAGGAACTTTCCCATACCATTGATGGATATCCAGTTTAGGTTGTTCTCTGTCTTTTGCCTTAGCTTTAAGTGTCCATTTAAACTCAGTACTATTATGCCATGTAATTGCAAAAATGGGACTGAGGCAATATGGAATACAGAAAGAGTGTGTCCTTTTGTGAGGTGACCTGTTAGTATTAAGACCTTAGCCTAAAGCTCCTATTTGTAAATTATCAGTGAAAGATACGATGAGGATGAGAGCCTCAGTGAAGAGGTGAAGACAATCATATACAATATGAGAAATCACCCCAGGGGATTTTGAATCATACCTGGCCTTCAGACAATTGTTGAGAGCCACTGCTCTAGAAGATGATGACAACTGCAATCAATTATTTTGGTTCTTAAAGCTGAGTCATGGACGTGCGCATGTGTTTGTGTGTATGTATACACACGTATATGTGTATAAACATAGATGTATAATATATATAAATATTCAACAGAGTGATACAGTTCATCAAGAGAGAAAATTAGAAAGATGATCATCCCAGTTCATTGTATTAATCAGGTACTTTTCTATAATCAAAATGGATAGAAAAGGGGGATTATTTCTTATTTTTGTATTCTTTTTTTACTAGAACCATACCTTTAATTTATAAATAGAAAACATATACATTATGGATATATCATCTAACAATCTGTGTAGGTCATGCCATACGGTGAGATAAAGTTATTCATAACCAGAAAAGATATGGTCTTGGCCACAGTAAGTCAGAGGTATCTGGGTTAGAGAATGTGCTCCAGGAAAGGGCAGTTCATCCACACCCCAAGGAAAATGAGAGTTCACCCAGGCAACTGACATGAACTGATTCTGGAATCAACTAAGGATGGTATGCTGTGGCCTTTGTTCAATATCTCTTCAGCTGGAATTAGCAAGTTCTCCTTACCTAAGAGGAAGTACAGAAAAATGCCTCAATTCTAAGATTTGCAATTCTGACTGTTTGGGATATGCTTTGCTAATCCATTTTTGCCTCTCCTTTCTGGCTGTTTCAGAGATAGGAACTAGTTTAGAAAACCACAGTTCCTTTCCCATTAGTCCAAACACCTACTCCCAACAATCCCAAGTTACTACAAGCCATCACTGAAGAGATGCACAGTAGCAGATCATTACGTAGTGTTTCTACTACACAAACTTGACAGCATAAACAACTTCAAGGAGAACAGGTACTAGTGAAATATAATAATAATTTGGAAGTGATGACTATATTACTTTTAATGTTTTTTTAATATTTATTCAATTTTGGGAGACCGAGAGAGACAGAGTGTGAGGAGGAGAGGGGCAGAGAGAGAGGGAGACACAGAATCCAAAGCAGACAACAGGCTCTGAGCTGTCAGCATAGAGTCCAACGTGGGGCTTGAATTCATGGACTGTGAGATCATGACCTAAGCCAAAGTCAAAGGCTTAACTGACTGAGCCACTCGGGCGCCCCTATTACCTTTCCTTTTAGTGTGCCCTATTTAAGAGTAAGTTTATATCATTAAAAAAATATATTTTTTAAGTTTATTTATTTTTGAGAGAGAAACAGAGAGAGCAAGTTGGGGAGGGGGGGGAGAGAGAGAGAGGGAAAATCCCAAGCAGGCTCCGCACTCTCAGCACAGAGCCCGATGGGGGGCTCAAACTCACAAACCATGAGATCATGACCTGAGCCAAAACCAAGAGTTGGACACCTAACCAACTGAGCCATCCAGGCACCTCAGTTTATGTAATTTTTAATCATGGCTATATTTAACTACTGAGTCACAAAATTTCTGAAAGTTCAACAATCAGCACCTCAAACCAATAAAAGCAAGATTCAGCTTACCAAACCAATTAAATCAAATCTTCTAGAGATGGGGGCATTGATTTTTTTTAAAGGTCCCTAATGATTCTAATATGACAGCTAAGATTGAAAGACCAGTGGTCTGTGCTAAATAAAGCCTGAGGATATGGCTGATGTCCAGGTTTCTTGGACTATGGGGAAAGGAATTTATTCCTTGAGAGAAATTGGATGTTCCAAAGGTGAAAACTGGAGAGAAAGGAGAGAAGCTGAATACTCCATGGGAAAAGAATGATAGAGACAGAGGACATCTTATAGAAGGGAGAGAGAACTCAGATAAGACTAGGGTGACCAACCATCCTGTTTTGACTAGACCTGAGAAGTTTCCTGGATGTGAAGTTCTCAGTGCTACAACCAGGAAAGCCATGGCTATATGAGAGGTGGCACTGGAATTTTCATTTTAATTCATTTTTACTAATTTAAACTTAAATAGCTACATGTGGCTAATGGGTACTGTATTGGACAGCACAGTGACCAAACACCTAACATAAACACAAGAAGATGGCTTTCTTGCATATATACATTTCCTCTTCTGTTTACTAATATGGAAAGAATTTTAAAGCATATTGAAAGAGAAATGTATGAGAGTAGTAGCTCAGATCCTGAAGTTAAATATTTGCTATCAAGCCCATGTGCTAATGTGAATAACTATCACTAATGTGATAAAAATTATTCATAAATAAGGGCACCTGGGTGACTAGTCAGTTAAGTGTCCTACTCTTGACCTTGGCTCAGGTCATGATCTCATGGTTCATGAGATCGAGCCCTGCACCTGGTTCAGCACTGTAAGAGCAGAGTCTGCTTGGGATTCTCTCTCTGTCTCTGTCTCTGTCTCTCTCTTTCCCTTTCTCTCTCTGTCTCTGTCTCTCTCTCCCTCTCAAAATAAATAAACTTTAAAAAATTATTCAGAAATATGGAACAAATCTGTGAGGATAAAAAAACTGTCATTTTTTTCCAGGACATATGATAGTTGCTGATACAAATGACAGGGAATAAATGTTGTTAAGGCAACCACACTCCCTCACCTAGATCCTCTCTTAATCATTAGGAAGTACTTTGCAAACATGTTGCAACAGACCTGTAACCACATCAGAAATCTGGAAAAGAACAATGCTACTGGACTATGGGAATCCTGACCTTGATGTCTTGAACAGCACTTCCTAAACCTTTAGCTGACAAGTACAGAGTACAGAAAATAAATTATCTTTATTGTGGAATTACATTTCCCCAAAGGTCAATTTTTGCATGGTAATATTCTCATTCCAAATGCAAACATGTAAATGTCATTTTAAAAAGTTATAGATAGAAAATAAAATGTTCATAATTACAATATAAAGTTTATATTTGTAGAATAAAACTGAATATTAAGAAAGAAGAATTATAGAGACAAAGACTGATCAAAATATAATTACTTTGAATGTTATCACATTCAAATATAAATATAAACTAAAGAAAATGATGAGTTGTAATGGTTCATTACTTAGATGAAAAAGGCCATCTGTTGAGTAATTCAATTTTTTTCTCTTGAAATGTGGGGATATGAAATTATAGAACATTAACTTGGCAAACTTAACATGAACACTTGATTATGATAAAGACAAGTATTTAAAGTCCTTAAGCTTTCAGTACCTAATCCACTTTAGCAAAGTATGAGTTATTCTTTTTCTCTTCGATAGATGCAATAGCAAAAGGTAGCACAGGACACTTAGCCATCTTGTCCTGACAAATAACCAATTCACCTTTTTTTCCCAGTATATTCTTAAGTATTGATTTTAACAAGTGAACTCAAACATGTGTCACACTTATCCAATACAGATCCTTTTCCTTGGAAGTGTAGTTTGAACATCAATCAGTCACCTGGCCTTTCACCTCTAATTCCTATTGCCACTATCTGTCAATTATTAAAGCCTTGACTATTTCTCTAAATAACTTATTTTTTTAACTGAAATACATATCGACTCCTGTTAAAAATATATGTTTATTGGAAAGGTATGCAATGTTCACCTGATTAAATTTCTCCATTAAAATTGCTTTCTGGAGTTGGAAACTACTTAAGGTTATAAATCCACTTTTCAAAGGCCTCTAGGTATTTTCTTTTAAAACATACTTCCTGAATGGTAATATTAGCACTTGCAAGCCAAACTCCAGTTTGAGAAAGACAATATTAAAAGAAATTCAAGCTGAGTAGCATTGTTAGAAGGGTCTTCAAATGGTCCAGAGTGTTTTCGTCTCTAACTGAACCCAGTGAGAGTTACAGAATGACACCCACCTTGAGCTGCAGGCCTCCTGGGATAAGAGTGTTTGCTGGAAGGCTTTTAATGTGTTGGTAGACATAAGAGGAGAATTGCTCCTGCTCAGCCTGTAATTGGGGGCCAAGTTTAGAGAGATGACCTCTGTTGCTTTTGATAGCTGTCTGCAATTCATCAATCAGCCTGCTAACCTGAAGGGGTTAAATTACAAGAGTTGTTAGCAAGAAGTAATTGTTGATGTCACACCTATTAGATTTTTGAGTACCTAGTTTGATGGGAGGAAAAATGACTTCAAAACAAGAATTTGAGTATAGATCCATCTTCAAGTAAAGAGAACAGAAAAGATATGCATTCCTCCATCGACTCATTTTATTTAAGAGAAAATTTATAACCTTTGCACTTCAGGTAGCCATTTACAATTGCTGAATGAAAAATGTCTCTGGATATTAAAAAGAAATATGCTCCTGACACATTTGCAAAGGACTTCTAAACTGATTAACAAAATAAAATCTTCCTAAGATTTCAATTAATCCAAAATACGCACCAATGACAATATTTAATTTTATATGAACAATGTGTTATGTAGATTTATATTTTCTCTAATAGACTGGATACTTACACAAACACTAGTTGATATATAGTAGTGACCAAAAGAGAGTAAAAGCTTAAATTCACTTTATCTATGACTCTTTAAAGTGATTAAATTAGACCCATTTAGAACTATGAATGACTCTGAATTCAGAGCATGCTCTTTTTTTTGAAATATTGGGTTAAAAATCATGACTCTTCCCATGTACTAACTGACAGACTGTGAACAGGTAATAAAACCCTCATCTGTAATGAAGAATAATAACAGCTTTGTTAAGAATTAAATGAGATTACAGAATGAACAACACAATGTCTAATTTACAGTAGATGCCTAATACACATTATATTATTATAGTTCTTTTTAAAATCTAGATGTTTTCTGCACATCAAGTTTTAGTTGTTTTTCTTGGTGTATCCTTCTTATCCCTAATCTACTTCACATAGTGCAGATAAAAATTTGAAACTATTTGCTACATAGATTCTCCATCTCACTTCAACATCCATAGTGAAAAATGGGAAATTGTTCTCCAACAGTCTCCCTCATCCTTTTTCTCTCTTTTTCAACAGAAAATATAGTATTTTCCCCAGTCTGTACTTTAACTCTGATGTTAACATGATTTTTATACCTTCTGCAGAGGATTTCTGAGAAGTCAATGAAAGCAAGTTTGTAGTATCATCCATGTAATTTGAATATTAATTTTTCTATTCTATGTAGTTAGTTCAAGATTATGTATGTTTTTATAAGTGTGTGTATATATTCACACTTCAATTACATTTAACTTTTTCCAAGAACTTTAGAAGCATTGTGTGCATATGAACAAGCTAATTGAAATGATTCCCATTTTTCTTTGACTTTTATATCTCTCTTATTTGTCCCTATGTCATCAATCATCTACTTCTTTTGAAAACACCTTCTCCTAAATAAAGGATTGGCAAACTTTTTCTCTAAAAAGGGATAGATAATAAATATTTTCAGGTTCATGGGCCATAATCTCCATCAAAACTATTCGATCCTGCAGTTGTACTTTGAAAGCAGCCACAGACAACATGTAAATAAATAGGCATGACTGTATTCCAATAACACTTTTTTTAAGTTTATGCATTTATTTTTAGAGACAGAGCATGAGTGGGGAAGGAGCAGATAGAGAGGGAGAGAGAGAATCCCAAGCAGGCTCCACTCTCTCAGTGCAGAGCCAGACACCAAGCTCAAACTCATGAACCCTGAGATCTTGACCTGAGCTGAAATCAAGAGTCAGACGCTAAACTGACTGATGCATCTGGGCTCCCCTCCAATAACATTTTATTTAGAAAAAATAATCAATGGGCTGAATTTGGTCCTACAGCTGTAGTTTGCCAACCCCTCTTCCAAATTCATATATTTGTTCTCCTACCTTCCCCTTCTTATAAGTAATACTCTGGTCCATGCCCTCTTCTCCTCATCTTCTCCTCTTACTTGAATTACCAAAACAAGTGAGTTTTGAATGGTCTACTGAGTGGTCACTCCACCTCAAATTCATCCTGTCAACTCCACCAAATTAATCTACTTTAAATAGCATATTGAACCCTCCAGTTACTTCCCCAGATTCCTCAGCATGGTATTCAAGATTAAAGATCTATTTTCTGGAATGAATCTCTCTGCTTTTCCATAGTATTAACTCTATTATAAAGTTGTAACATTTATAATATAGAAATGATAAGTGATCCAATATTAATCTGTTTCCAGGCTTGTATTCACTCTACTACCCTTCCAATACTATCCTCAAAAATGATGGATAATATGTATCATACCAAAACTAGAAACCAAAACAGGCCACATTCCTTACTTTTATAGTTATCTGACAAAATTTAAATCCAAGAACCAAAGCCCTTAAGTAGAAAGACTTCAGATGCCAATTCTCCAAAGCACCAATCCTCTCTGAACCTAACTCTAGCCCCAGCATCATATAGTTCAAAAAAAACATACTTTGATATAGTCTTTAAAGTATACTAAATATCATTTGTGTATTATGCTACTCAGTAATTTTGCTTTCTTCAGTTTTATTTACTCTATTTTACACTATAGAAAACTGCACACACACAAAAAGAAGAATTTCAGGCTTTGATTTGAGAAGATTTTTATACATGACTGGTTTTACTGTCACAATCCATAGCCTTTCACAGATAGGGGATTTCATGTGACATCAGAAATCAACCAACCATACAATTGATGATGTCATTTGCATTCTAAAGGACTATTGGTTAGAGCCTTAAAACTTTCATTTCTATGAATCCTTTGTTGCTTCAAAAAATGTCTCTATCATTTTTGCTATTTCAGTTGTTCCATGAATATCTGTTAATGCATATATAATTATAACAAATAACACCTTTGTTTTAATAAGTTAAAACTTGAAATAAGATATCCTAGCAAAAATTAATATATATTAAACATGTGAGAAAACATATCAGGAATCCTGCTACTGACATTTTGATAAAATTTCTATCCAATTTTATAAAAATTTTGTTTCTTTACATATTCATAAGATACTTAAAATATCTTCAATGTGCTACATTTTGTTTTCAGTTATATTACCCTGAAAGATAACCCTAAACATAAAATAACTCATATACCTAAAATTGGATAAGTAATACAATAACCCTGAATTATTTTACATAATATGATTTTTTTTTTTCAAATCACAGATGTTGCTAGAAGGGGAAAAATACTCTTTAAAATTCTTCGTCATGAATCTTTTTTTCCTGCAAATCCGTTTTTTTTTTCTCTCTCTCTACAAAGGCAATGTGAATAGGGGTAAAAGGAGACAAAACTTGACCTTTTGTGATCCCAGCATTAATGGGTCTGTTCATAATTCAATCTATGTGTGTGTGGGAGCATCCATGTGGAAACATAGAGGCCTGAGAGACATAAAGCCTTTCCCTTTAAACATTATCTGACCCTATCAGTCCCATTCACAAAAGAAGGCTTACGTATGCATATGTTGAAATAATGCACCATCTCATTGTGCAGCAGAAAGCCTACACATTCTACTCTTCATTCTCCGTGGAAATGCAGCACGGAAGTGACACTTGTACAGAATTTGGGAGAGTGACAAATGAGCAGAAGGTAGCAAAAAAAAAATGAGTATTTGATGAGGAAAAGACCAAACTTCTGAAAGAATGCAAATGCACACCTGTCTATAAACATACACGGAGGTTTTTGCTTAAAACCCTACATTAAGTAGTTTGGTCATGTTTTTATGACATATTTATGTAACTCTTGAATTTGTTAAATTCTCAAAATGATGTAGATGATTTAGATTTAGATTTTAGCACAAAATAGTATTCTGTTCCTAATCATTCTAAAATGTATGCACGTTGAAGTACATTCTGAACTATACATTCTGTACATTGTACTTTGGCTACTATGAATGATGCTTTGAGGATCTCCTGGTTTTTCTCATGATGAGTTCAGCTGTTTGCCAGATTGCTATTTGCTCCTGAGTCTATCTATGTTAGTAAGGAGGACTCCAGAGAACTTGGCACTAAATTATCACTTGAAATCAGCACAAAGGGCAGCAGCCTCTGTGCAAGGAATGTCATCTTGACATACAATACATGGGAGGTGGTCTCCAAGCTAGGTCAGTGCTTAAACTTAAGGAAAAGAAACTTTCTAATTTATGACATAATTAAGAAGAACCAGAAAGGGGACAGGGAGATGAAAATGGGTATTTTAAATTGCCTAAAATCTATTCTTTCTTTCAGGCCCAAGGGCATAGTGTTTCCAGGTTAAAAAGAAATATAACCCAGACTTGATGAACAAAGACTAGAAAAGAGATGAGACCCTATGAGAAAAGTTAAATATCTCTTGATTTAGAAGGATGGGTTGCAGTGTAGCTACTAGAGAACTTCAAGTGTGCACCACCTCTTGTTCATGTCACTTTAAATGCTCCCAACTCTTTAATAGTTTCTAGAATGCTTTTGAAATGGAAAATATCTTGGAAGAAGATATATCTAGTTTCCAGCCAGAAGGCCCTTCTGTGTGCTGCTTTTCAGCCTATTCAAGAGTCTAACATTCTCATACACTCATAGAGGAAGGAGCCATTACAACAGGGATATTTTAAATATTTTAATTCCAGCATAGTTAACATATAGTGTTATATTAGCTACAGGTTTACAATATAGTAATTCAACTGTTCCATATATTATTCAGTGCTCATCAAGAGAAGTGTACTCTTATTCCCCTTCACTTAAAATATATTTGTAATGTCTTTACGAGACTATGTTGAGGGCAATAAGAATGTCAACTACGCCTTTTTAGGAAACAATAAGAATGTGCCTTATAGGCCTCTAACTACAGGAGCATAATGAACCAAAAGTCCCAGATACTGTGCTTTGAAATCCATTGCCAGATTGATACCATGGCTGAGAGTCTAACTCAGGGAGTCATAGCACTCCTCTAAAGGATAGCTTTAGGTCAAGAATACACCATCAGCCTCACCAAATCTTCCTAAAAGGGCACCACTGTCTAAGATGTTTCCATCCAGTCTTACCTTTCTCTCTCCTTCACTTGCGTTCAAGCCTGCATTTCAGTCTGAGGGTCTCCCAGTCTTACCCAAAGCTTTCCCCATTTTTTCTCATAGGCATTTCTTCTAATACAATACATACATATCTAACCTTATCATGGTATTTACTTTTCAGAGAACCTGAAATAACTTTTGAACCAACAATAATACATTACACACATATTTCCAATAAACCATTTCCAAAAATTAGTTTAACATATAACATCACCTCAAAGTAATCTTATGATGCATTCATTATTATTATTTCCAGTTTTCATGTGAAAAAAACACATGAAATAAAACAAGATTTTAAGATAAAACTATAAGCAGCAAGAATCTAAATATCAGATTTTACAGTGTTTAGTTTGAATTTTGAAATATGTCTAGAAATACAATCTTTTTATAAAAATAAACAGTGGGCAAAATAAATTTTGAAGTAATTCTCCCTCCCCCAATCTTTTATTTCTCTTCACCATCATGATTTCACATTCTGTATGGGAATTAGGGCCAAAACTTGATGTCACTTAATTTTTCTAAGCAAACACTAGAAATTACACACTATGATTAAAAACTTTCATAGTTATAACATAGAAATTATTCCCATAGCATATAGAATATATTTAGAGACTCTTACATACATACGCAAACACACACTCGCAAAATACACAAAATATATTCCCTTTCCTGCATATTTGATTTTTTTAAGCAAACAAAAGGCATTTGAAGCCATAGCTGATCAAACAATCAGGTGATCAAATAAGGTACTGTACAGGAAGAACACTGAAGTATAGAGGTATTAAATAAACATTAAGAAGATAATGAAGAAGAAATAACAAATAGACATAGATACTGTTGGATTTTCCAGAAAAGATAATATTCATTTCCAGTGTTGCTAACAAGGTGGCATTTGAAATAATGTATTTAGCATAATGATAATTTTCTTGGGCCACTTCACGTTTTCAGTTCCACTGAAATTATAGTTTGCATAAAATATGAAAAAACAAATTAATTACAATACTTAAAAGGCAGAAAACATCCATTTGTTCATTCTTTCAGTTTATTTTATACTTAATCTCTAATAATAATTTGTTATTATATTATATTATTGATATATTTTAATGCTACCAAGTAAACTAGAGATATTTATTTCCATTTCTTTAAGTTTACCATTTCAAAATACATGATAGATTCAGTTTACATTGCAGTGAAAATCTAATAAAACTCTCCAAATATGATAAAAACATTTCTAAATAGAGAATATTTTAAAACTTATAGTTAAAAATCTAGTCTTTTAACTTGTTAATATTAAATAGAATGAGTAAGAACCATAACTTAAATCTATACAATTGTTATTTGTTACATCTAGAAACTATTCAAGTTGAATTTTTCTTATAAAATATTCTCTACTGAGATTACCAATCTATGCTTACAATATAGTCTTTAAAACTGGACATATATAAATCCCAAATATTAATATAATCTCTAATTCGGAGACTTGAATTCTCTGAGGAAAATTTGATGCATTGTACCTGTTCACTTTTTGTAAAATACATAGCAGGACAGATGCAATCAAAATGATAAAATATTAAAACCCCAAAGCTTGGATAGATCTCTTTGCCAAAATGTCAAAAGAGAATGACATGAAAGTTTAATTTTCAAATATTCACATTACCTTATTCTTTAAGTTGATTATGATTTTATTTACTGACAGTGGTACATGGGAATTAGCAAATTCATGATCTCTCCTCAGAAAGATTAAATGGTTTTACATTCCAGGAAACTACATGAAAATCATTTCCCCCTTTTGTCTAACACCAATTTTGTATTATTATTTCATTTATGGGATATGCTGTCAACTTCACAGCATGAGCTTTGGAGAGAAGAAGGTTTGCTCTAATAGTTCTTCATTATAATATTGCCTACAGAATCTTATGATTAGCTCACTTAAGCTTGACATTTGTAAACTACAGGTTTCCTCGCTAGGAGATAACATTGTTAGCATTTCTAAAATTCAGAACAATAATTCCCTTCCTAGAAAGTCAGAAAACAAAAATAAGACTTAGTACTTATTCAAAGTTTAATAAAATTTTAATCTTTTCCCTATGTTAGCATGTGTTATAACTTGCAGATTCAATTTTCATGTCATAATTTCCTAATTTAGGAAATTTATGTGAAAGTTGTCAGAGGTATTTCCAGAAAATTACAATATTTATTCTTTCAATCATATAATTATTTTTCAAGCTGCCCAGATCAATTAAATGCCTCCAGGTTGGCCAATTTTTTCCATTTTGTTGCTATCAGATAACTATAGCTGGCTCACTATCAGACCCAAATAAAATATGTCTTAATTTTAAAATGAGCACTCATTATAGTTTTGTAATATAGCTTAAAAGGTAAGTTTCTTACTTCTTCTTGTGCCTTGTGGTGTTCCTTTGCTGTTATTGAAAGAATTACTTTTTCAGTAATTTTCTTTTTCTGTTCCTCTATAGCCAAGTTCAACTAGGAAAAAAAAATAAATTGTGTGAAAATAGGCACCTACTGACACCTAACTGCAACATTTATTCCAACAACCAATTTAGCATAATCATGGAAGGTAATTTCAAACTAATTTGGCCCATACTTATATGAAAATGAACTCCATTTAGAGTAACTTGAAAGTTCATTATTATATTTAAAACATTTAACACTGAATCTTTCACTTCCATTTTTATTGCTTTAAGTTTACTAAAATATGATTTGGGAGAAGATCCTTAATTGCAGACATCTGATGAATACTTTTTAAAAAGTATTTCATCAAAATGAGCATAGCATTTTTTTAAATTAGGCTGACCATTTCCTATTAAAATTTTTCATTGCCAATAGCAGATAAATTGGCTGCTAAGAATAAAAATCAGAATAAAAATTCAGGAACATAAACTGAAAGCTAATGTCAATTCAAACACTCTAGAACATTTCAAAATGATTTAGAGTATTCCATGACAAAAATAATGTATCTTAAATACCTGAACAGTTACCTCCAACCTGATCCACTTACAAAGGCAGATAAAGATCTACTATTCCTGCTAACCCATATGTTATGAAAAGGTCAATGTGTCTGTCCTGTATTTCTTTATAAATAATCCCCATTGATACAGAATGCTATTTTCAATGAAAGGAAAAAGCTGAACTCACACAATAATATTCACTCAGCAAACTGGTATTAATAGAAAGAAAGAAACAGCCTAATACTAAACCTTCTGAATTAGAATATTTAACAATTCTCAAGCAATGGACTTGCCATGTTGTATCTACTTGCTGAGTATTAAGACTAAATAATGACCATGTCTTTGTTTTGTTTTGCTTGTATTAATGTTGTTGCTTTAAATCGTGTTTCTCCATTGTATGCGTGGCAAATAATGTTTGAGTTAACATGAATCCTTAATCCATACCCTGCCTAAAGACTCACATATTTGAGATTAAATGGGGGTGGGAATCAATAATACAGTTTCTTCAATCTAGTTATGGATATCTGATATAAGAATAGTATCAAACCTATGAACTCTTCATCCACGGATAGGTGATACAGCTCAGTATATCT
Source organism: Proteles cristata cristata (assembly GCA_017311185.1). Classification (NCBI taxonomy): domain Eukaryota; kingdom Metazoa; phylum Chordata; class Mammalia; order Carnivora; family Hyaenidae; genus Proteles; species Proteles cristata. The sequence goes on from JAESUZ010000555.1 coordinate 873,443, forward strand.
TAAATTCTGGTAGAGGGTAAAAGCACAGGAATCCTTAGGTGATTCTGATGATCACCCAAGATAAGGAGTTGACAAACATTTCTGTAAAGGGCCAGAGACTAAATACTTTAGGCTTGGGTGGTAGGGCATACAGTCTCTGTTGAAATTACTCAATTCTGCCCTTATAGCATGAAATAGACAACACATAAGGGAATGAATCTAGCTATCCCCTCAATAAAACTTAAAAAACAAACAAACAAGTGGCAGGTTTAATTTGATCAGCATGCAACACTTTCTGAATCCTGTCCTAGATTGAGAACTGCTAAAAACAAGTTTGTTAAAAATAATCATCATGTAATATACAACATGATGACTATAGTTAACAATGCTGAATGGTATGTTTGAAACTTGTTAAAAGAGTAGATCCTAAGAGTTCTCATCCCAAGGAAAAAACACAGTGTTTTTCTTGTGTGTGTGTGTGTGTGTGTGTGTGCGCGCGCCTATATGAGATGATGGATGTTAAACTTCTTGTGGTAATCATTTCACAGTATATATGAAAGTCAAGTTATTATGCTGTCTACCTTAAACTTATACAGTGCTCTAAGTCCATTACATCCCAATTAATCTGGAAAAAAAATCATTATGTGAAACTATTCTTAGGATCACTTTCCTCAAAGAATATTTTTTCCTGTACTGAAGTAATATAAAAACCATAATATGAAAGAAAAAAAAGTCAAATATCCACCTCATGGAAGTCTGTGTGTAAGTGATAGCACAACATAGTTGTGTCAAGTCTCTATGGCTATTTCTTTATGGGGGGATTCTCATCTCAGGGGGAGATGGGTGAAGGAGAGGAACTGGGATATATTCACCAAGCTCATCCATTTTTTTTACAAATTAATTTCCAAATGCACAAACATTCAGAGAAGATCTTTCTCACAGAGAAGCAAAACATAACAAAAACAGAGCTACTAAACTCTCTGGTGCCACAGCAGTAAGTCAGATTTTAATGAGGCTTCCCAGGGCCATGACATTTAGAACTACTTCCACATAACTCTTTAAAAGGTGGGGATTCTTTACCTTCAAAAGCACCACAGTTGGAAAAATCACCTCCATTCTAATATTCAACTTCTAAAAAAGCACTATACCAATCTATATAAGCTGAGGACTAAATATATCAACATTACTGGAAAACATCATATACATACCAAATGGAGAATCCAGCAAGGTATTGAGAAATGATAGTTAACAAAATATAAAGATACACACATGTTTTCTGGAAACAGACTAGCCATTCCAAAAGAGATTTTAATACAATCATTTAGAGAAAATTATGGAAAGTAAAAAGTCAAATTCAGAGAGTGTATTTACATTATGAGTTATTAGTAATATGCAATGCAGGGGTGCCTGGGTGCTCAGTCATTTAAGCATCTGGCTCCTGATTTTGGCTCAGGTCATGATCTTGTGGTTCATAAGTTCGAGCCCTACATCGGGCTCTGTGTTAACAGTGGGAGAGCCTGTTTGGGAGTCTCTCTATCCCTCTCTCTGCACCTCCCCTGCTCATGCTCTCTCTTTCTATCAAAATAAATAAATAAAAACTTTAGAATCTTTAAAAAAATAATATGCAGTATAATAGCATCTTTTTTTCAAGCCCATGTCATGACAACAATCATGGGATTTTTCTCTCCTGTCACTTTGGAGAATAAGATCTTATTTCTTCATTATGATAAAACTGTGTGCTTATGATTTACTGTTCTCATCTAAAATGTAGGAAATAATTTTTGTCAATGGGTTCAAAATTTCTGAGGCTAATTTGTCATATATAAAGGGGGTAGAAATTTCAAATTAAAAATAAAAAACAAGGGTATTATCCTAAGTGAAATAAGTCAGAGAAAGACAAATACCATATGATCTCATTTATGTATTCAATCTTAACCACCTTTCCCCCCAAAAATATCAAGCTCATAGATAGAACAGATTGCTGATTGCTAGGAGAAGATGTGGAAAGAAACAAGTAAAAGATTGGAGAGTAAATCTTAAAAATTCTCATTATACACATACACAAAATTGTAATGTTGTATGGTGACAGATGTTAACTAAGTTTATTGTGGTTATCATTTTGCAACATATACAAATATCAACTCATATACAATATCAACTTATGTTGTACACCTGAAATTAATATAATGTTATGTCAATTATACGTCAACAAAAAATAAACAGATGATGGCTAAACTTTGTATGTAACTATGAAAAGCCAAATCTCTACCAAACAAGGAAGTGAGAAACAGTCACTTTGTTCTAACTATGCTTACTCTTTTTAAATATAAGAAAATACCCTTAAGTATTCATTGTGTACATCAAAATCCAAAGCTAAATAAGAAGGTTAAATTTACCATTTTTGTCAGGTCTTGTAGCTAATATTTTAAAAATATATAACAAATATAAGCTATCCAAAATTAAGTTAAAGTTGATCTCATTAATATTAATGGCAACCAGACTAGAACAATCAAGACACTAGTGAAAGACGATAGCAAAAATGGAAAAAACAAGAAACATAATGCCTCTGTCAAGTAAAACTGAACAGAAAATGATTCAAAAAATCCTCTGTTTAGAGAAACAAGATTAAAAAGAAGTAAGTTCCCTTCAATCTGTTCAGGATTAAGAAAAAAAGTCCACAGAACTATACCTGAAGCAACAGGTTTCAATGAAATGATTTCCAATGAGTGTTACTTTTCTGACTGTATCTATTTTACATTAAACTATTAATGCAAAGGTAGCAGGCAGTATACTTGCTCTAAAGCCCAAAGGATCATAGTTTGGTAATATATAGTTCTATATAACATATATAGCCTGTTGTGACTGTAATAAAAAGTGCTCTTAACTTGAGGAATTCTTCAAACATTTTCTGGCTCGGGAAGCTCAACATCCTAGAAAGGACAACAGACTCAAGACCTTCTACTGGAGAAATATAGACAGAACAGCAGTGATCTTTTGTGTGTGTTATTAACAGTACACAGCTTTTCTTGTTTTTTTTAACTTCTCCCCCAAATATTTTAAGGTATATTTATAAAACTTATAAAGAATAATTGTGTAAAAATTTTAATATGAAAGTAAGATCAAATAAAATATATTTTATAGGAGAAAATGGCTTTAAACTCTAGAGTCCAATTATTAATAGTTTTTTAAAAGGTACAGTAATCAAACAAGCTGGTATGTTCTGTCTACTTAACTTCATATTAACATTCTAGATAGGTGCTAACCAAAGAGCCCAACCATACTCTCAGTACTCTGGACTATAGTTCTGCATGTACTTTTCTCTGTATTCAGAAGAACAGCTAGTGATTCAATTGTGAAGTAGATGGTATGTATTGTGTATAATGTCCATAATAAATCAATGTAACCCAACAAGAAAACTGAATATATCTTTCTATCAAAAATCTAACTTTTTGGCTAATACATTGATTTAATAATAAATTATCTGATCCATATTTTACATGCAGATCAATATAGGCAATACAGTTTAACATAAACAACAGGACAATCAGCCTTCATATATATTGACATGTTTCCCAATGGTCTGTTAATATACAAAAGACTGGGACAAATTACTTATTTATATATACAAAACATGGTTATAAAGGCCAGCTGCAGGTATTTTTTTGGAAAGTGCATTTTAATAAGGTCCTATTCATTTAGGGAACAAATGGGGAAGAAGTAGTTTGCACTACAGAGTTTAGCGCAAGAGCTTTCTCTTTTTCTAACCACGAAATCAATCATTTGTCCAGACTGTGGGAGTCAGAGTTAGTTACTGAAAAGAGCTCCGTATATAAACAAGTCAATAACTCATTGTGTGTTATTGTTGAGCTGAAGAAGTCGGCTTTCAAAAAGCTGCCCCTGTTTCTCTCAGAATGAATGTCACTGTATTCAGAGACTGGGAGAGAGTCCTTTGTTTCCAGCCATTGCTGGCTGCCATTTATGTATGGGAACAGGAGGTTGGCTGCTACGAGTGTGGGGAAGCCACTATGTGGTATCATGGATGTCCAGGAAAAACTGAATTTTGCCAACCTAAATCATTTGTGTCTGAAAATCCCTTAATGGAAGTGATACAGAGTAGCCATACAAACAAAAATATTTGGTAAAGAATTAAAATGATAATGAGTCTGTATCATTTTAAATTGAATCAGGCTGATGTTTTTGGTTCCCTACTTGTCAACAAAGATGAAACCAAAACATAGGCAATGGTTTGAAAAGTTTAAAATTAAAAATGGTTTGAAAATTTAACTGGTGAACAGATCAATATGTCAAATGAACACTATCTGTTTGGGCCATTAATACTAAGGGCAATGCAATTCTTGAAACTCTCAAAGTGTGTGTGTATGTGTGTGTGTGTGTGTGTGTGTGTGTGTGTGAACTTCTCTAAGGCATGATTTTAAGTGTTCAACACTTTTGACAAGTTAAGGAAATTTGAACTATTTATTACTTAAATATCCTTTAGAATTGAACCGAATGTAAAATTCATAAAATTCATAAGATATAAATATTACCATAATCTTATTTATCTTAATATTTATTAAAAACTTACTAATTTATTTAAAATCAAACTAGGGAATGTGAAGGTGCAGCAGACCAGGACTCAGATTTATAATTAGACTGAGCAAATAAAAAATACATGTAGATCTGTTTAATAAATGGTCCTCATTTGGGGCTGGGGGAAGATGGTCTCTGAAATCTTCAAACAAAAGCTTAGCTCTTAATTAGGTAAAGTCGGGAATGTAGGTAAAGAAAGATCTGAGAACCTAGAGCTGAATGCAACTGATGCCATTTCACCTCACAATTTAGAAAGCCATGGCATTAAATAATATAATATGCTTCTACATGCAACAACTGTGCTAGGCGTTTGCTACGTACAAATTGGTTACTAGCAAAGTGAGATATAATTGAGAACACAATGAAAACAATAGGAAGTGAGAAATAATGTATGCATGATGTAGATCATAATTAATTGTCAAATGGAGATATGAACAAAACAATCTTACAAGTACAAAGGACAAAAAATATTATTTAATGTGGAGATGGAAAGGCATAAATAATGGGTAGTATCTAGCTAGGAAAAGAAGTAATAATATAGGAGAATATTAATGATAAATATTAATTAATGCTAATAATTTGTAATTAATTATGTGATCAAATTTGTTCTAAATACAATTAGTAAAGTGGCTTGACATGGCTTTGGGAGGGAGAGGAGAGAATACAAGCTGAGCCTTGAAGGAAAAACAGACAAGGGCATAGGCTGATCCAAGCGAGTCAGCCTAAGGCAATGGCCTGACTGGCAGAAAACTTTCATACTGGGGAATAAGAACTAAGATGGCGAGTGCGACCTCATACATAGTCTATTTCTGAATTTAAGTATAAATTGGAGTATATATGTAAAATGCTAGTGCTGTAATAAGGGTATAGGGATAAGTTATATAATTCAGTTCTGAGCTTTGCCTTGGTTCCATCTTCTCAAGCTGTACACACTTACCTCAGTTCCAGTCTCCAGACATCCCTTAACTAACTCCTGATCTGGCCTTCACTCCCAACCAGGCTGTCTCACTTAAGTCCCTTCTATTAAAACAAAATTCAAGAGAGCCACTTCTAGACTTGGGGAAGAAGCAGAACCCTTATTCAAAACTGGATGTGAATTCAGGTTCTGCCACAGGTTACTTCTGAGACATGGAGCAATAGTGAGGTTCATACAGCCCAGGCTTTCTAAAGCCAGGGAATCCTCTCCTGTCTTTGCTAATTCTCTGGGAAAAAAAAAAAAAAACACCTGCTTTTTTCTCAAACTGACTCTACTCCATTTCTTCTACTACAGTATGCAGTTTTGGAGGGACAATGCTATCCAAGCCAAGGGGTGGGTCCATGACCTCCTCATATGCCAATCAGCTTCTTTCTTCAAGAGATACAGTGTCAAGAAGGGAACCACATAGAGACATCAACAGCTGGAGAGAATCTGTCCCATTAACAGCACCCTAAAGAGACATGTAGATTCGAATGTCTGGAGCTATTCAGATTTTTTCTACAGCCCCTTTCTTTGGTCTTTCTTTAAATTTCATTTGCAACCACCTGCCATTCCATTAAATTATTTTTGCCTAAGCTATCCTGAGATAGATCCCATTGATTGAAACCCACAGACCCTATCAGATATATTATGCATGTCCTCATCATAAATGCCCCATTACTTTAGGAGATCTGAAGGAGTCTCTATTTCTTGAAACTCAAGGTATGCAACTCAAATGTCTTAATAATGTGCCAAGTTTAAAGTCCTTCAGGTATTATAAGGGCACCTGGAGTGGCTCAGTACCCTAAGCATCTGATTCTTGGTTTTGGTTCAGGTCATGATCTCGCAGTTGGCAGCACTGAGCTCTGTGTGGTGCTCTGAGATGACACTTCTAGAGCCTGTTTAGGATTCTATCTCCCCAGTCTCTCTGCCCTTCTCCAACTCTCTCGTGTGTGTGTGTGTGTGTGTGTGTGTGTGTGTACGTGTGTGTGAGTGTGTGTGTGTGTACATGAGCGTGCTTATGCACATTCTTTCTCTCTTAAAATAAATAAATAAGCTTAAAAAATACAGTTCTTGAGGTATTATAATGGATAATGTAACAGGGGTAATGGTTTAAAAATTATCAACACGCTTTTTTTTTGGTCTTTCCAAGTACAAACTACCTTAGATGTTCCTAGGACTTGTCACAATCATATCATTTCTGACATGTATGACAAAATTGGCAATGAAACAATATCCTTGCAAACCAGACCATTGCCTTTAGAGATGACCTGCCTCTCAAGAAAACACTTTACTCCTTTTGGTTGGCATATAAATAGCTAAACTTAGAAGACTCAGCCCACAGATGTCCCTTATAAATTAAGAATAATGACTCTGACTGCTATTAAAGGTTAGCTAGAATCAAGAATAAGGAAGATACAATGTAGAAAAAAAATAGACTCGTTCCATTTCCTTGTGTCCTAGAGGATATGTCGGAAGAAGTCTCAGACAGAGAGGCAAGTATAAAATAGCCAGAAAAGTTAAATATTAAGTCCCCCTTCTACAGGGTGTGACTTGAGGAGGAAGACAAGTATCAGGTACATGAAAACAATTCTTAGACCAGAGGATCTTCTGCTCCCTTCCCCTCAATATGGACACAGGGAGGAAGCTGTCCTATAGCACTAGTTCACAGTGACATGGACAAGATAACATGGTACAGGCTTCCAGAGGAGGCCTAAGGTTTACCTTACCTGAATAGCTCTTGGTTTCTGTGTGTCTTAGGACTTGGAAGTAGCTACTTGGAAGTAAGCTGAGAAGTTTGCTATAGACCATGGGCATAGCAAGGGAAATATGGCTCTAAAGTGAGAGTAGCACCACAGACCACTCAAGCTAGGGCCAAATAGGTGTCTCAGTCAGACCTAAGGGTGGGGTTCTCTAATACCAAAGGAAGTCAAGTTTAGGGTGGATCATCTAGAAAGCACCACCCCAAAAAAGAGCCTGAGCCTAAAGAATGGTCCTATAAGTGCACATATTGCAAACTAGAAGAGTATCCAGCAACCAAGTGAACCAGGGATATCCTTCCACTAGCCAGCAGCTGCCATGACACTGTATATACATTCCAATGGTCCAGCTAGAACCCAGGGGTGTCTTTCCCCAATGCCTTGAGGATATGAAAGTCACACAACACCTTGGTCAATATACCTGAAGGAAGGAGTGTATCTGAGAGAACAAATGACCTAAAATAACTATGTAAATGATCAAATCAGACTAAGCCTTAAACTAAATCAAACATTGAGTTATTTCCCCTCATGATCCAATGGGCAAGAGCTCAGGAAGAACCTATCAATGTCAGAAAATAACTCAAAGTCATGTAGTCATTTTGCACACAAATTGTGTACACACATGAGAAAGTCTGTTGTTAGACTGAGCCACAAACAAAAGCAAAAACAGTATTTATAAGACATAGGATAGAAATAAAACAGTCAGGGGCTCCTGAGTGGCTCAGTCAGTTGAGCATCCAACTTCAGCTCAGGTCATGATCCCACAGTTTATGGGTTCGAGCCCTGTGTCGGGCTCTGTGCTGACAGCTAGCTCGAAGCCTGGAGCCTGTTTCAGATTCTGTGTCTCCCTCTCTCTCTCTGACCCTCCCTGCTCATGCTCTCTCTCTCTCTCAAATAAATAAAACATTAAAAAAAAAGTTTTAAAGAAATAAAACAGACTGTATGTTTTGCAAGGAAATTGATAAACTGGCACCAACCAAACTGAGTAGGCCAATTAAGGGCATCAAAGGAACCATTTTAGTTGTTTATGAATTCTCCAAATAAACTTGAGAGTTCAGTTTACAAGCAAGTGTGGCAGGCCACCTCTGTATTATGTCTGCTTACCCTGTCACTTCAGTTACACTAGTCCTGGACTGTTTCCAACACTAGAATATTTCATTTCTTTACACAAAGCAATAAACCACATTTTTTGTCACTCACTAAAGTGACTATCTGAATCAGAAAATTCTTTGAGAATTGTAGTTAGGATTCTGAAGCCCAAAAAAAATAAGCCAGATAGGCCACTATCCTTACAGAAAACTGTCTGAATATGGGTTAGACTTGGTGTGATGCACTTTACATCTCCAATAAGCATATTTCCAATCATTATTGCCTGCAGTAATGGAGAAAATCCATCCTCATCAACCCTTTGTGGCCCAGCTTTGGTCCAACTTTGTCTATGAAGTCCCTTTTGGCTTTGTCCTCTCTTTCTATGCATATATGAGCCAAAATATACTACCATCTACTACAGATAGTGCCCCTCCCTCCTTTCTTTCACTCTTTTATTTAGCGTATTTACTGAATACCAATGTTGATATAATCAAATGCACTATACTGGTTCCATTATATGAATATCCATTAGACGTGTCTGTACCTTTAGAAGCCACTAAGAATTGTATTTCAGCAGTACCTAATAGTTGTCTGTGGCAAGGATACAATTCTTTCATATCTCCAATAAATTCAACTGTAATGGGCAGGTAGCAGACATTCAATAAACACCCATGATGGATTAGTGATGAATAAGAATCCTCAGATTCAAAGTGCTCTTATTTTTTCATTAGACAACTATTTCCTAAACAATTTGTTCACTACTTTGAAATAAGAATTTTGTGGTCAAGTAATTTTCTTAAACATTTGGTTAAATCAAGATAAGTGGGTTTCTTTATAGAATGGCACCCAAGAGCCTTTAAGACGCTAAGAGATGTTATTAATATCCATAAGAGCACCTGAGGGGTATCCAGCCAAATATACTTCTGGAAATTTGTCAAGAGACCAACATTTCTCAAAATGTTGTTGAGAGTTGAGGATGGAACTCTAAGAGTTTACAATAGACAGTACCCAGGTAGAGGAAGCATAACTCTATCAATCATTAGCATGGCTCAACCCTGCCTGCTGAGCTTCTCCCAAATTAAACTACAATTCCCTGATGTAATTTCTTTGTACCGTGAAAAAAATATTCTGTAATATATCAAAAAAAATAATGACCAACACATTTCTGGGAAAAAAAGAAGAAGCAGTAAGACTAATATTAAAATGTATATTAAAGCAAAATCGTTACAGGAGTGTATCAGTGTGTAGCATAAGACATAGCTAAAAATCAGATCAAAACAGATACAATGTGTGTACTTTGGGCTTTATTATTCATTAAATGCAATGTAAGTCCAATATCTCTTAGCCACAACACCAAAATCTAAAATTTTCTGAAAACTGGATTTTTTTTGGAACTTATCAGGTAGCAAAAGCAGCAGAGACTGATTTATAGACTCTACTGATCCCACTTAATGTGAATGTTTCACTGAGAAAACATTAAAATGATTCATTACATGGAACTGTTTCATACCTCACTGAGGTTGTTACATATGGTCAATATACTACATTAATTTTCTAAAATTCAGAATATTCTAAATTCCAAAATAAATCTGGCCCAATGGAAATCAGGTAAAGGATTGTGGTCTGAATTTCAAATCAACAAGGAAAGGGTGGATTGTTAACTAGGTAGCACTGGTATGGACAACTGACTAAAACTTCAGAAAATTATGTCAGATCCAATTTTTACTTTACACACTTTTGGTGACTTTAAAATTTAAATATAATAAGAGTACTAGAAGATAATACAGCTGATTTGTAAAGTCTGAAAGGAAAATATCTCTCCAAGTCTAATATGGATAAATAAATTTAATTAGATCAAATTAGATCAAATTCCTGAACTTATGTAACTCAAAAAGTAGATGTAATAAAATTAAAAAGCAACAATACACTGGGAAAATATCTGCAACATGATAATAGGTCAATATCCCTAATAAAAACACTTTAAGGTACACTAAAAATTATTTATTATTGGGGTACCTGGGTAGCTCAGTCAGTTAAGCGTCTGACTTTGGCTCAGGTCATGATCTTGTGGTTTGTGGGTTTGAGCCCTGCTTTGAGCCAGCTCAGAGCCTGGAGCCTGTTTCAGATTCTGTGTCTCCCTCTCTTTCTGATCCTCCCTTGCTCATGCTGTCTCTCTCTCTCTCAGAAATAATAAAACAGTAAAAATAATTTTTTAAAATATTTTTTAAAATATTTGTTATTGCTTTTTTTAGTGATTTGACAAGTTCACCACAAGTATAACTATCATCTGCCCCATTATATCACAATTACATTATCATTGATTGTATTCTTTATGCTCTGCTTTTTATTCCCATGACCTACTCATTCCATAACTGGAGGCTTGTATCTCCCACTCAGCTTCATCCATCTTGTCCAAACCCCAACCCCTCTCCCCTCTGGCAACCATTAGTTCTCTATATGTATAGTTCTGATTCTGCTTCTACTTTGTTTACTCATTTTTTTAGATTCCATTCATGAGTGGAATCATATTGTATTTGTCTTTCTCAGTCTGGCCTTATTTTAGATAGCGTAATACCCTCTTGGCCCATCCATGTTAGGTAGATCAAAAAATTATTAAGGAAAGTAGGATCAAAGAAAAGGAACACACAATTTATGAAAGAAAAAAAAATACAAATGACAAAAGAATAAATGCACAGAAAAGTTCAATATTACAACTAATAAAATAATTCAAACTAAATCAATGATGAGAAAGATTTCTAACAATAAGGATTAATGAACTTAGGAATTAAAGAATACAGGGAAAATGGCACTTTCATGTATTGGTGAAAACATTAATGCTACAGCATTTTAGAAGAAAATTTGTCAATGTATATCAAACATTTAAAATGTGTACAAGCTTTGATCCACAATTTCCAATTCCGGAAAGTTTTCAACAGGAAATAATTATGGACATACACCCCAAAATTGACTGAAACAATGATAAAAAAAAACATTGTTTGCAACAGTAAAGGGATCATATCATATGTAAATGTTCAAAATTAAGGGAATTAGTAAAAATAAAAGACCTATAAACTAAAATATAATTATCCACTTATGGTGGATGAAGGGGCATCTGGGTGGCTCAGTCCGTTAAGCATCTGACTTCGGCTCAAGACATATTCTCACAGCTCGTGAGTTTGAGCCCCACGAAGGCTTCTGTGCTGACAGCTCAGAGCCTGGAGCCTGCTTCAGATTGTGTCTCCCTTGCTCTCTGCCCCTCCCTCACTCATGCTCTTTCTCTCTCTCAAAAGCAAATAAACAGAAAAAAAATTTCATCCAACTTATTCAAAATTTTCCAAACAAGAAGTTTGGGATAGGGAAAGAAGCACAGTGTCTTTTTATTTTCATACTTCTTTAGCTCTTTTGTTCCACATGGAAACACATCACTTTTGCTACCATTTCATTGAAAAGAACTTATCACATGGCCACCTCCAACTGGAAGTCAGGCTGAGAGATAAAGTGTAGCTGTGTTTCAGAAAAGAGGACAATGATTCTGCTGGAAGGTGAGACATCTTCACCATACCTGCTGTATATGTCACATAGGTGACTGTGTGATCTATTTTCCATATCAGGACATGCTTGAGAGTGATATAGTTAGGCCGAGATAACAAATGACCTTTAGGAGTGTTTCAGGAAAATACGCTTCCTCTATTTCTCTGCTTTATAAAGTCTTCTCTAACCCCTCTTCAGGTTGCCTTTCCTGAAGGCAGTTGGTCATCCATTTTGTGTTGCTGGAGCAGTCTATTCAGAATACTAGCACATCAGCTCCACATTTGTTTTGGTTATTGTTTTTCCACTATACCAGGAGATGGGCCAATACTCTCCACTCTTCAGCTGAGAGCATCCTTGAGGTTATTGATCTTTTTCCTATTCCCATATAAATTCCCATTTAAATCATGGCAAACTCTGCCACTAGGGAGCAGGACAACTGGCTCAGTCCTGACTAAATACAGAAAAAAATACATGGATTTATTTAGGAGTGACCCAAATTGAGACAGAATCCTTCCATGAACTTTAATACATGGTCACTGAGAAGATCTGCTAAGTCTCATACAATGAGTCAGCTGATATTGATCTCTAGCATATTGTTGCCATATAGGAATGCAGACCTAAAATTTGATATTTGCTCAATACTTGATCAAAAACTTTTAAAATAGGCAAAAACATACATACCTACATTTTAGTTTTATCCCTTTTTTAAAGCTCTAACTTAAGGCAAAACTCTGACCATGTCACTGTCCATTTAGTGACTCTCCATTGTTTACAGGATAAAAACTCAAGCTCCTTATCATGGTCTCATCTGGGTTCTTCTTCCTCACTTGCCTCATCTCCATCTCCATCCACAACTTTGACCTACCCTTATGCTATGCAGAAATTTCCATGTTATACTACTCATCAGTGCTCCGGCACCCCGAAATTCTGAGAGAATCTCAAAATCCATTCTTTACATCCCCCATCCCATTCTGAGCCTTTTCCCCCAACACTGGGAATTATCACCTTAATTACTGTGTTATAACCCTATGTTTTGATGTGGGTTGGAAAAGATAGAAGGGTAAGTAGATTGGCATAAATCTAGGTTGTACCACACACACACACGCATGCACGCAAGCATCCCCTCAATCATTCACTCACACACCAACTCTTCTCTGGTGTATTTCATCCAGGAAGGCTGCTCTAATTTATTTTCAGTCCTAGGCATAGGAGCCCATCTTTGATACCTTTGCAATGTTTCTACAGTAACTGTGCAGGGTGCTATCATAGCATTTATGCAGTGAATAGGTGTCTCTTACACTCTGATTTCTTCCACCAGACTGGGAGCTTCTTTGAAGAAGGCTCTGAGTCTGTATCTATCTCTGTATCTCTTTTGCCTGACACATAGTAGATACGTGACAAATACTGGTTAAACTGAACAGAACTGAAGACTTGGGAAATTATAGAATTCTCAAAAGAAATCACAAAAATCTCGGAAGTGTGTTACAATATATACATAAAATTAACGAGAATACTGACTCCATCTTCTGGAGGCATTTTAATTTATCTACATCTGGCCTTTTAAAATTATATATTGGGTGACCTTCATTACAAGGTTAGGAAAGACTGGAAGAGGAACCTTAGGGCTGAATTTTATTATCAGAGGATGGAACTCTGTAGAGCCTAATGTCCATTCCTGCTGCCAAAACCTAATGTGGATTCTTATTACGTGCTTTTTTCTTCCCTAGTGTTAAGTGTTATGTTCTGACAGGAGCCACAACTCTCAGTTGTCATTCCTGCCAAAAGTGTTTTTAGGAAAACAGGCATTTATTGTATAAATCTGCACCTAACATATAAATTCAGGACATTTAAAACATTTGTTTTGGGGGCGCCTGGGTGGCTCAGTCGGTTAAACAGCTGACTTCAGCTCAGGTCATGATCTCACGGCTCACGAGTTCAAGCCCTGCATCAGGCTCTGTGCTGACAGCTCAGAGCCTGGAGCCTGCTTTGGATCCTGTGTCTCCCTCTCTCCCTCTGCCCCTCCCCTGCTCGTGCTCTGTCTCTCCATCTCTCAAAACAATAAATAAATGTTAAAAAAATGTTTAAAAATTTTTGCTTTGTTTTTCAGAACTTGATCTGGATTCTACATTTTTAACTGTCCTGTATTTCAAATTCTGCTCATTAGAAAAATAAAGCTAAGATTTTGGCTACTGAACAGTGGTTTGAATTTGGATTCTGGGATAATTGGATTATTTACCTTAAAATGGTTTCCTTCCTGTTTTCCAGGATTTTTGACTTCTCAACTTTATCTAGCACCTAGATAATTTGATAATTTTGATGTTCAATATTTACCATTATCATCATCATCCATCATTAGAGAAGAAAAAACGTATTGAGGGCTTACCATGTGCCAGGCTGTGCTAAATGTTTAATAAAGATGATTGAGAACATTCAAGTATTGTAGATGGATGAGTAAAGTATGTTTAAACTATTTGTTTAACCCAAATCTCTAGATACAAACTGTGAAATCTCTGTGGAAAAAATAAATCTCCTCCTGTATCTTCTTGAGTTTCATATGTGTCATATGTACAGCATTTTGCATCATCATCCAAAAAATATGTACTGAATACTTATTATGTGTTGTCCTAGGAAATAGTGGTTTTATAGAACACTTCCCACATAGAGCTAAAAATCTTAGAGAGCAGACAGACATGTGATAAACAGCAGCAAGTAGAAGTACGGGATTTCTGGAGATAGCTAACCCAGGCTCAGGCAAGAGCAGGAAATGCTCCTCTAACGTATTATTAGGCTAAAAATGGGCAAGAAGTAACAAAGTCAGGTTTGATAAGGAAGAAGTTCTTAGGCAGAGAAAGTACAGGAATCATCTCTTTCATAGAACATCTCTTTTTCTCTAAAACAAACTTTTTCTCTAAAAAGACAGTAAATACTTTAGGCATTGCACACTAAGAGGCAAAAATCAAGACTAAAACACAGGAATTTAAATAACAGGAAAAATAAATAAATTTCCATATATTTTTGATAAAGTTCAAAATATAATAATAATTGAGTATAATAGTTTATAATATAGGTTTACTAATGAGAAACATGAAATTCATTGGGGTTCAAAACTAGAGAGCAAATATTCATTTGTGGAAACCATTCTTCACTTGTGGATCATACTAAAAATAGTGGCCAGTCAAATTTAGCTTATGGGCTACATAGCTTAGAACCCCTCTATTAAACCATAAACATTGAGAGCAGCGCTGTCAAATAAAAATTTAATGTGAGGCACATTATATAATCTTAAATTATCTAGTACATTCAAAGAACAGGTAAAAATAAACAGGTTAAATATATTTTAGTAGTTTATTTAACCAAAATATTACCATTTAAAATTACAGTCAATACCAAAATTATAAGATTATCTTATAATGATAAGATATTTTGTCATATTTTTTCATACTGACTCTTTGAAACTCTGTGTGAACTTCACACAGCATGCCTCAGTTTGGAATATTCACATGTGATATGCACACAGATCTAGAAGACAGGTCTGTGTTAGAGGCTAAGAATATATAACTGAAAAAAAGTGGATCATACAGAATCCACTGAAGAGTATGAGTTTTGTATAAAGTTGCAACTGCCACTCAGCTCCACAAAATGTTGTCATATGGAAGGGTGATGCAATATATTACAAGCTGTTCCAGATTTTCTGAGGAATCAAAAATGTAGAATTCAGTGTAAAAACTCTTGATTTCTAGGTGTTTGTACCTAATTTTTACAAATTTCATACACACTTTACAGGTCAAATAACTCACATTTGCATACTAAGTCTGGCCATGACCCCCTTCACATTTATGCCTGCTCTATCTTTTCAGTATTTAAGCAATAGTACACGTAAGGGCTCAATAAATTCTAAGACTTTCAAGTGAAGGCAATAAATATTTCCAAATAAAATACTTTGAACATGTCAGGAATGATAATGGATGATAATAAAAATAATTATGGAAATAATCACATCCATATTTTCAACCATCTTATCACAAATAAATTTACTCACTGAGGTTCTTCAATAGTATTTTAAATAATAAAATTCTTTAATTAAAAGTAGTCTTAACCACAATAGCCAAAAGGTGGAAGCAACCCAAATGTCCATCAACAGAAAAATGAATAAACAAAATGTGGTCTACACATGCAGTGGAATGTTGTTTACCCCTAGAGCAAAACAATTGTGCCATATGCTATACCCAGAATGAAACTTAAAACATGATGCCAAGTGAATTCAGCCATGCACAAAGGTACAAATACCATTATGATTCCACTTACATGAGGTACCTAGAGTAGTTACATTCATGGAGACATAGAATTGTGGCTGCCAGAAGCTAAGGAAAAAGCAGATAGATAGTTCATGCTTAATGGATACAGAGTTTCAGTTTGGAAAGATATAAAAGTTCTGGATGCATGGTAATGATGTTTTCACAACAATGTGAATGCATTTAATGCCACAGAATGTATGCTTAAAAGTGATTAAGGTGGGGAATTTTAAGTTATCATACATCACCATAAAAAAAAGTGATGAAACATATTTTAAAAAGGAAAAATGCTCATTTTTATTTTTAAAATACCTTAAAGGAGTGCAGTAGAGCATTTCAAGTTCACACAAGTTAGATAAGAAAGAAACATGAAATGCTGAAAAGTTATGTTAAATGTTTTGAAGTGTCAGTTTTTCCTATCCAAATGCGCACATGGACTGAAACAAGATTAGCAAAGTCAATTTGTCCACAACATGGTAAAAGTCCTTTGGATGACTAAAAAAGTCATCAAGTTTGATTTGTAGTGAGCATTCTATTCACAGTAGTCTACCTTATCTGCAGTTTCACTTTCCAAAGATTCACTGATCCCAGATCAACCACCATCTGGAAGCAGATGATCCTCCTGATGTATCCTCAGAGGGTCAATAGTAGCCTAATGCTATGTCACCGCACTTACAGCATTCACCTCATTTCACGTCATCATGTAGGCATTTTATTATCTCACATCAGCACAATAAGAAAAGGACGAGTATAGCACAGTAAGATATTTTGAGAGAGACCATATTCATATAACTTTTCTTATTTTAAAGGTTCTATTTTATTATAATTATTGTTTTTAATCTCTTATTATGCCTTATTTATAAATTAAACTCTATAATAGGTATATACATATAGGAAAAACCATAGTGTATATATAGAGTTCTGTATTGTCTGTGGCAATCCACTAGGGGTCCTGGAAATTATCCTCCGCAGATAAGAGGTGGCTACTGTATATGTAAATGAGAACTTCCAAAGTTTCTGAGAATATTCCAAAATAGTTGCTTTCCCATGTATTTTATGTATTCCTTTCCAGTATTCTTTTTCTTTTTTTATTTTAGAGATAGAGAGCAGGGTAGAAGGTGGGGGGGGGGAGAGAGAGAGAAAGAGAGAGAGAGAGAGAGAGAATCCCAAGTAGGCTCCATGATCAGCACAGAACCCAACTTGGGGCTCCATCCCACAACTGACTGAGTCACCCATGTGCCCCCCCCTTTCCAGTATTATTTTCACAATTACTGGGGATTCATACCAATAACAATAACTCTTACCTACCTAAAAGATTAAGAAAATCAAATGATATAACTTCAACCCAGAAAAATCGCATCATAAACTACAAGGCACTATACAAATATGTTTATCAGAGAATTAATAAAGCAAAGGTCAACTTTTCCCCATGTTCCATCCACAATATTACATATTGTGAAAACAAATCTCAATTAATAATTTACCAAAATGGCTGCTTTCCTCCTACCACATTTCCTCCTACCACTGGCAAAATATTCTCCATTTCCTCTAATCAACATAGAGACAAAAAGTTCCACATTGCAAAGTTGAAGTACAATTTCATAGGACAAATGTTTCCCAAAACTATTTGGGTATCTCCTCTCTGACCCAGATAGATTTGCATTTATAGAGAATTCAGAACAGGATGCTCCTAGCTCAATACTTTCACCATTCTAGTATCAAAGAACTCCCATCTCCATTTTCCAATGCAAGGTCTGTGTTTGGAATTCATTTCTGTGGGAGGTCACAGAGTCAAACACTATGACTGAGAAAGGAACTGTTATTCACAGTGCAGGCAGTAAGTGTGAGCCCAGATTGCAAGGGCAATCAACTCTCATGCTTCAAGAAAGAAAATGATCATTTGCAAGGTCAGAAAGGAATTTCCTCTTCTCTTTTAAAGGAAATACCAGGCAGCTTGATAAACGAATTGTAGGGGAGGGGAAATTTATCTTGGTTCTAAAATACAAAGTATTCATGATACCACTTTCACCAAAAAGATCGGGGATTAGCTACATAGATGAAATGATCCTCTGTGAAAAGTCTGTATCTCGTGTTTCCTATGATTCAACATGATACACATTTAGCTCATTTTTGCCATGTGCCTTGGTAATAACTCCAAACAATTCTTTAGTTGACAGTCATAGTGAAATAGTGAATTTTTATTTTCATTAATCATTAATTTCTGATCACTTTAATGAAGCAAAAATTCAGCAGTTAATTTTATTGTCACTTTAGTTTCTATAAGATCTGCACAGTTTTCATAATGTAAACACTGATTAATAGGTGATTATAACCATTGTATAAGACTTACCTTCACTACATTTGAATAAGTAAACATGAATGTTTCACAAAGTTCCTAAGACTGATCACATATTTTTATTTTTTAAGTTTTTATTTAAATTCCAATTAGTTAACACACAGTGTAATATTAGATTCAACGGTAAAGCAATTCAACACTTTTATTCATCATCCGATGCTCACCACAAGTGCACTCCTTAATCTTCATCACCTATTTAACCCATCCCCCATCCACTTCCCCTCTGATAACCATCAGTTTGTTCTCTACAGTTAAAAGTCTGTTGGTTTGTCTCTCTCTTTTTCCCCCATGATCATTTGTTTTGTTTCTTAAATTCCACATATTGAATGAAATCAGATAGTATTTGTCTTTTTCTGACTTATTTCACTTAGCATAATACTCTCTAGCTCCACCCACGTGTTGCAAATGGCAATATCATTCTTTTTTACAGTTGAGTAATATTCTGTTATTTCCCATAATTTGGCTATTGTAGGGAATGCGGCTATAATCATTGGGTTGCACATATT